>CAUYQU010014630.1:0-12859 GCA_963574635.1 Cheracebus regulus | reverse complement strand
ATTTTCTTTATCCAGTCTATCACTGATGGCCATCTGGGTTGGTTCCAAGTCTTTGCTATTGTGAACAGTGCCACAATAAACATATAAACATATATGATATGATATATATATATCATATATATGACATGTCATATATATGTTATATATGACATATATGATATATATATATCATTTATAAATGATTTAATGATTTATATATTTTTATATATTTTATATATATTTTATATATATATATTTTATATATTTATATATATATTTTTATATATTTATATATATATTTATAAAAATATAAATATTTTTAAATTAAAAAATGTTTTAAAAAAATTTATCAGGTCTGCTGAAGATATAAAACATTATGACAACATTTAAGCTTCTATTATCAATATGACTCTATATAAAGTACACTTTTATAAATATGAAAATGTCTAATGATTTAGTGGTCATTTAAAAGTTTCCCTCAGACTATTTTACTCACATCTTTAAAAAATTTGGCTTAAGCTTATGCTTTGGATTAAATTTTAGTCTCTCCATTAATAATCACTAACTATCATCCAGGTTGGTACAAAGAGAAAATACAAACTTCAGTGGAGCCAAATAAATGTGATCTTAAAATGCCATACAGTAAGTCCATGACACGTAGTAATTATTAAAAGTAATGAAGAGTTTATGAGAATGTAATTTTCTAACAAAGTAGTCTGCATTTTTAAAATTAAAAACATATTAACACATTACCTTGTCCTTGAAGATGAGATATATCCAGACCTTCTTTTAGGCGAATAACCACTACTCCATATTTTTTTTAAAAGGCATAAATAAAAAAAAAAAAAAAAAAAAAAAAAAAAAAACACAGTATTTGTGTTATCCTCTAAAAAGATAATAGATGATCTCTAAAATTATTTTCAGCTTTAAATGACTGAATTTTTAAAACATGCTTTGAAAATCACTTGAGATATGTATGTTAGTTTCAAATCCTGCAACATTCTCTTCTGTAATACCCTTGAAAACTACTTTTTAGATCTTTGCAGCATTGACATTATACCTACAGCTGCCATTTAAAGCAGCAGCAGTATTTTTATTCTACTGGTTACATTACAGAAAAACTACTTTTGGAATCCCACTACACTGATATTTGGGCTTATACCATTAAAACCAAGAGAAATACATTAACACACACACACACACACCCCAGATGCTATTGCAAATGACAGCAGGTTGCAGGATATGAAGAAATTATTTTGAAAGGAGTGAGAGAATTTTAACAAAAATTTTTAATTTTTACAAAACTGGTTTGAACAGTAGTTCAAAGATTTTATATACATTTGCAAATATATATCTACCTCTCCCTTTCATTTTTAGAAACATGAATGGGTGCATCCTATACATACAAAAAACACATTAAAATCTAAGACAGCTTTAAAACCAGACTTAAACCCTAGAATCTCAGTTATGAGCATAAATCTTCATTTTAACACAAGATTCTTTCAAATCTACTAATTTTAAATTCCAAATGTCATGTTGTTCTCCTAAAGTGGTAGCAGGCTTAACTTTCATCTTTAATTATTATTATTCATTGTACAAGTAATAAGTATTCACTGTAGACATAAAAACAATGACATATTAAGATATAGCTATATGAAATGAAAAGGCTAAAATCTAATAAAATAATCAAGTTATTACTCTTACTGACAAATGGAAGAATGTGTTCAGGATATAATATGTGGTTATAAAAGGTCTTTTGTTGTTTTTAAATCACGGAGAGACAATTTGGCCATATTCCTATGATGAGCTAACTAAAGCTAAATGAGTCACTGGAGAAAGAAATTTAAATAGCATGTTAATCTTTCTCAGTTGTATCTTGAAAGATCTAATTAATACTAGAGAAGAAATAACTATAAGTATTTTTAAAATTGGTTAATACACTGACTAAATCAAAATCAGTTTCTTTAAAGCCAGGGAATGTAAGTTTACTTTGGATTAAAACAAATAAATGTTTTTGTTGTAAGCTATAAAAACTGATCTGCAGCTTCAGATCTAATATACTGTTAAAAACACAATATATAAAGCTCACCTCAACTACACAAGGTATTTGAAATCACAGCTAAAACATTAGTGGAAGTGCCACAAAAAAGAGCAGTGTCACTGCTTTGAAACTGCTATTATTTTCTAAAACCAGAAAGCAGTTATTTTACCTATCCTTTAATTGCTGTCTGATGTACAGGAGTAATGTTTAGGGTAATACTCTACTTTTAGAACACTCACTCACTTTAATCACTACAAGGTCAGAGTCAGAAAGATCCCCTCCAGTTCCATTATGAGTAACTACAACTAATAAAGTGACAGGCATATGAAAGAATTTGTAAAAATGTCACTTTTTGTATTTTTTTAGGATAATTACTTCATTCTCACTGCTCTTGGGTCTTTAGAGACAAAAAGCATAGCCCATAGCTCTTGGGTTTCATGGCTCATGGTCCACATTATTTAATCTTTCTGTCTCTAATCCCTATATATACAGAATACAGAATTAGAAAGCCACAATGAGGTTCTGCTTACAAAAAAGTTAATAAACCCAAAGCTTAACTGTAGTGACAACATGCAACAAATCAGCAGTTTTAATTTTACTAAAACTATTTAACAATTAGTTGGGAGATCTTGTTTATCATATATGTTACTAATCCATATAAAGAGATCATTTAAAAAGTAGAGTATGAGATCCAGCTGCTTCCTCAAAGACTTTTCAACTGTCACTAATAAAATCATCATATGTGAGATGGGCAAACATATGTGGCTACATCAAAAGATACAACAGGAGTTCCAGTAAGGAAGTAACCCCAATGAGTAAAGGAATATCAGATCAAAATTCACAGAGAAAATAGTACTTAAACTTTAATCTTAAATTTGCAAATAAAAGTTGCTGTTGTTGTTGTTGTTTTTTTAAGGACAATTATACCAAGGAGACAGTTCTATTTTATCAGTGCTTAGGACAAGAAAAAAACTACTCCACAAATCAAGTATGGCATAGTGGAGACAGAATGCTTATCTTCAGTATAAACAAGATAAATAGGTTAGGCAAAACCTAGAATAATAGGAAAAGAAGTACTTTCCAAGATTAAGAAGAAAATCTAGCAAAAAAAAAAAGGTTTTATTCTTTTATTAAATAACTCGCTTAGTTTCAAAAAGCATGTGTTAGATTACATTAAACAGATACAGCCACAAAAATCCACAAACAGAATATAACCAGAAAGACAACGCAGCAAAATAATAAAAAAGAACACACTAGACCAGGAGTCCCCAACCCCCAGATCATGGACCAGTAGTGGGAGGGGCCTGTCAGGAACCGGGAGGACTGCACGGCAGAAGGTGAGCCATGGGCAAGCGAGTATTACCACCCGGGGTACAACCCCTGTCAGATCAGCAGCAGCATTAGTTTCTCAAAGGTGTGCAAGCCCTATTACGAACTGCATTGCATGTGTGAGGAATCTAGGTTGCGTGCTCCTTATGAGAATCTAATGCCTGATGATCGTCAGTTGTCTCCCATCGCCCCCCCGCCACCCATTCTGTGGAAAAATTGTCTTCCATGAAACCAGTCCCTGTGGTTGGGGACTGCTGTACTAGACAACCCAAAAAATGGAAGTTAACTCAAACTTAACTCTTCAAGGTGGTAGAAAAACAAAACATATAAGTACATTTAAATAAAATAAATGTAAATAACTTAATGAACCAAATGATTAACTGCAAAATTTGTTTGGAGGTGGAACGAGACTCAACAGTGATAAAACACCCTTCCCTCAGCATATTATAATGACATAGTTTAGGAAGTGTTGGTGTGACATTCGGGAACTCTGCTCAGCAATAGCTGTAGGAATAGGAAAAAGCTTACAAACTTAAATGAGAAGCCAGAGTGCGTACATTTATACATATGTATGTGTATATATATGCATGTATGTAAAAAGACAATAAAGATCAATAAAAAATTTGTTAATAGATTAAAATCAGTTTAAAGCCCAGATGTTCTGTGTGATTCTTTTCGTTCTTATATTTCCATCAGAAGAGACTACATAAGCAGCAGGAAAAATTAGGGCAAGCTTTTAAAATTAACATTTTCTCAATGAACTAAATTACTGAATTAAAAAGATACTTACTGAAATAAGTTTATATACATATCCACATCCCTCATATCTGCTTGCAACCAATCTTTCTTAAATCCAAGGACAAGTGTATTTGGTTTCATACGACCAAGACCAGCAGCCTAAAACACAGGGTAAATACAACTTTATAGATACATTATTTTCAATAAAATGTTTTCTAAAGTGATAAAACTGTTCTCCAAATTGACAGCCTCTATAGACACTCTTAGCAAAAATTATTCAACATTCAATACATGAGTATTTACTTACATATTACATACACTACTACATTCATATTACTTATAATTAAACATACACAAAAATAATTTAAAAATAAAACACTTGAAAAATTCTAAATGTACACTTTTGCACTTTTATGATCTACCAAAATTTTCATATTTTTACTAAGAGAAACAGAATATAATCTTAAAAAATTATAATACATTGGCATTCTCAGTTATGTATTTTGATAACAGCCATTAAAAACTACAAACAAAAGTCCAAATAGATGCAGTTCTGCACCACATCAATACTAAAATCTAAATTTGTTCTACTAATCACGCAAAAGCTTTTGCTGACATTCAGTTAGTTAATTTCCTTCCTCAATTGTTCCATCAATTAATTTTTCTTGCAACCTCATCAGGCTTTGCAAGTCAATATGCTTAACAATAGGGAACTGGTTTCAGGATCTCCCTCCAGCCCTTCAGGATACCAAAATCTGCTAATGCTCAAATCCCTTATATAAAATGGCATAGTATTTGCATATAAACTACACATATCCCCCCTTATTCTTTAAGTCATCTCTAGAGTACTCATAATAGATAATACAATGTAAATAGTTATACTGTATTTTTAAAATTTGTATTGTTTTTATTGTTGTATTAATATTTTTCCAAATAATTTCAAGCCATGGTTTGTTGAATCTATAGGTGTGAAACCTGCAGATACAGAGGGCCAAAGATTCCCCAAAGTCCACTCAATCTCTTATAATATTTTTAAACACATTAGAAAATTCTATTTCCAAGATTGTATGCATACACAGGTTTTAGTACTTTATTATAGCAAAAGAGAAATAACAAAAAATTGTCCTTTTAACCATATTTAAGTGTATAATTCAATAGTATCAATTAGATTTACAATGTTATATAACACTACTATCTATTTCCAAACATTTTTCATCACCCCAAACAGAAATTCTATAACTATTAAGTAAGAAACACACATCCCCTTCTCCCTCCAACCCTTGGTAATATCTACTTGTCTCTATGAATCTGCCTATTCTAGATACTGTATGAGTGAAATAACAGTATGTGTCCTTAGCATAATGTCTTCAAAGTTAATCCATGCTGTAGCAGAACTTTGTTCCTTTTTATGGCTGAATATTTCATTTTACACACACACACACACACACACACACACCCTATTCTGTTCATCCATTTATCTGTTGGGAGACACTTTTTTGTTCATCCATTCATCTGTTGGGGGATACTTTTGTTTTTATCTTTTTGGCTATTGTGAATAACACTGCAATGAATATCTTTTATCTGTCCCTTTTGTTGCCCATGCTTTTGCTGACATATCGAAGAATCCACTAACAAATTCAGTGCCATGAAGTCTTACCACTTGTTTTCTTCTAAGAGTTTTATGGGTTTTGCTCTCATATTTATGTCACTGATTTAATTTTTATATAGTGTGAGGTCACACTTAAGATTATTTGTGACATACTAAAATCATTCATTGAAAAAAAAAATCAAATACTTATCAAGCATTGATCTGCTACTTGGGATAATTAGGACAGAAGAAATATCCCTGACTCTGTAAAGTTTACATCTCTTTTCAAAGTGTTCCATCCATATACACACTTCTTTCAATAAGTAAATTCCCCCCACCCCAACCCCCACTCAATATTAAAAGCACCTTTGACTTGAAGAGGCATATAAAAATATTCATTTTAGTTTTTTTAAAACTATCTTAACCACATAGCATATTTTTAATTGGGGGTGGGAAAGGAATTGGGGAGTAAAAGAAAAGCAACAGTATCTTTAGGTTGACAGCTTTTTAAAGAACTAAGCCATAAGATAACCAGTACCTTCTTAATGGTACAAAATACTGCCAGGGTAACTCACACGAATTCGTTAAAATCCTAATAATTAAAGTGTTTTATTTTTACAAAATTAACAATAACATCTTGCTCTGTGTACTTATATGTTCAATTTTCTTATTGCAATAACTTTCCCTTGAATGACCGAAACTTCACATGTATCACTCTCATCTGTAAATCCTCTGTAAATTCTAATAAAAGTAGCTATTCAGTCAGAGATAATGTTTTCAGTGTCCAGATACAATATGTTTATCAGTGGAGTCATTTTCTACTGAAAATATGTCTTCTCTGGAACATACTTCTTTACTAAGTGATAGGAAATCAGTTCTTCTTTGTGGATTACACAATTGATACCTATTCAGCAAAATGCAGTCATTTGAAGCTTATTACAAACATCACTAGTTTCAAACATTCCCACTGTGTTATTTCTTCAAATCTTTAGCAATGTTTTCTGTGCAACTTAAGCCAAAATTTGCTGACAAAAAAAAAACATATTTAGTTTTGCTATTTAAAAATGAAGGTTTCAAATTGTGTTGACAATCAGGTGGCTATTGCCTTATAAAATATTTAAAGGGAAAAGGAAAATACAAGTATACAAAACAAGAAAAACCAAGAATATTAACAGTGCTAATGTCCTTTGCTTAAAGAGGTCTTTAAGCAGCTATTTAGTGATAAGATTGTCTCCTTTTAAAACAGTGAAGTCTTAGGCTGGGCATGGATGCTCATGCCTATAATACTAGCACTTTGAGAGGCTGAGACAGGAGGATTGCTCAAACTTAAGAGTTCAAGACCAGCCTGACCAATATAGTGAAACCCCGTCTCCACAAAAATACAAAAACTAGCCAGGAATGGTCGTGCATGCTTATGGTCCCAGCTACTCAGGAGCCTGAGGTGGGAGGATCACTTGAGCCTAGAAGGTCGAGACTGCAGTCAGCTACAGCTACTGCACTCCAGCCTGGGAGACAGAGTGAAACCCTTGTGAAACCCGGATACTTAAAAGCTAGTTTAATGATAAATAGATGCTTAAGATTTTAATTAGTAACTAGACAGAGGAGGGGACAGAGAAAAACTGAGGGTAAGTCCAGTAAAACAAATAACATCTAAAAACAGCATCTCTACAACTATATACAAAGTCACTGTAGAAACAAATTAATGTACAAAATTCTTTTGACAAAGGTAATAAACAACTAAAAACAATTTGATACTTTGTGTAACAGGTTTCCAACAGGTAGAAAGGAAAGAGGAATACTCTCAGTGGCAACTTACACTAAAAATTTCAGTTACTAGTTCTACAGAGACAACTGGCACCTATCTGTAATCATATTTCACACAGTTCCTCAGACAGGTCTGCTAGAAAGTCAGTCTCCCAGGTATCTTTCTCAAAACAATACTCTTGTATTTATCCTAAAACTTTGCCACACACTGATACAGGTGCCATGGTCTACTGTGGTGAATATATTGGGTGGATGAGAATACTTAGGAGGATGAAAAGCTCCTGCCGAATTTACAAAGGAATCATTCATACCACGAGACCGTGTAGGGCAGTGATTCTTCAAGTACAGTCCCTGAACCACATCGGCAGCATTACTCAGACTCTGCAGGAAGTGCAAACTCTGGGCCCTCACCCCGGATCTGATTCATCCCCGGCTGGGGTCTCACAATCTGTGTTTTAACAGGTCTACCAGGTGATTCTGACGCATGCTGAAGTTTAACACCTACTGCTCTAAGAAAAACTTTTCATTCATTTCCTTCCTAAAATTTATTGCTTACATAAAGTGCTTATCAGAATGTTCCTATAAATTATACAAAAGAAGCAAGATTTATAGACTAGAAATAACCATATGACCCAGTGTGGCATTCTACCTAAAGTATTTCAATATTTCACATACAAAAAGGAATAAAGTATAAAGTAATAAACATTCATTCACCACCCAGTTAAAAAACATCAGAAACACAGTAAAGCCTCCAATATATCTTCATGTTCTCTTTGTATTTTTTCTATGTATTCTTGCACTTAGGAATATATACATATAAAATTTACTATATTTTTAAAATATTTAAATTTTCATATTGTTCATATACTTTTTAAAACTTGCTATTTTTCTTAAGCACTGTTTTTGAGGTGTATCCATGTTGATATATATAGCTCCTTTCACCACTGTACAGAATTCTACCACACATTTGTACTACATTTTCATTTCTGTGACTGATGGTTGTTACTTCCAACTCTTTTTCACCATTACAAATGATGTTACCATGAAGGTTTTTGTTGTTGTTGCTGTTGTTGTTGCTGTTTTTAAGATGTGTTCTCGCTCTGTCATCCAGACTGGAGTGCAATGGCACAATCTCAGCTCACTGCAACCTCTGCCTCCCAGGTTCAAGCAATTCTCCTGCCTCAGCCTCCCAGGTAGCTGAGATTACAGGTGTGTGCCACCACACCCAGCTAACTTTTGTATTTTTAGTAGAGATGGGGTTCCACCATGTTGGCCACGCTGGTCTTGAACTCCTGACCTCAGGTAATCCACCTGTCTCAGCCTCCCAAAGCGCTAGGATTACAGGAGTGAACCACTGCGCCTGGCCTGAAGTTTCATATAGCCTTCTTCACATGTGTGCAAAAGTTTCTGTGAGGTGTACACCTAAGAATGGAATGTCCTAGGATATTCTACCCAAATTTGCAGGACATTTTGCCAGGTTGTTTTCCTATTTTGGACAACGTTGTTGTCCAAACTACATTACCACAGCAGTTCAAAGATTTCCAATTGCTCTGTCAGGGTTATCCAATATTTTGGCTTCTCTGGGCCACATTGTAAGAAGAATTGTCTTGGGCCACACACAGAGTACACTAACACTAATGATAGCTGATGAGCTTTAAAAAAATCACAAAAATACCTCATAATGTTTTAAGAAAATTTACGAATTTGTGTTAGGCCACATTCATAGACATCCTGGGCCACATGTGGTCTGCAGGTTGGACCAGCATTGCTCTACGCCATTTCTAACACTCTGTATTGGCAGACTTAATTTTGGGTCAGTCTAATGGATATGGAATAAAAGTATACTGTGTTTTTAATTTTTATTTCTGTTGTTTATTTTTCCTCTCTGTTCATATATTTTGCTTTTTTTCTTTTACTGACATAGTATTTCTCTCTGCATTCTAGACCATACCTTTTGTTGATTACATGTCAGGGTCACTATCTTCCCTTGGTCTATGCTTCCTTTTCTTGTTTTCATGTTTTCTTTAGAATAGTAAAATTTTAAACCACAAAACTAGTGAACTTAACTTTTGGTGCCTCATTCTTCCCTAGCTCAAGGACATACAATTATTTTAGAATATTTTTTCTAAAAATAAAACAAATTTGCCTTTTAAATTCAGGTGTTTAATCCATCTGGAAATGTGTTTTGTGTGGTTTTTATAAGGATCTAGTATTTTATTCATGTAAATAATGAATTATTCTGCTCCAGGCTTTCAATAGCACCTCTGTTACATATGTTAAGTTTCTCCTATGAGTGGCTTTATTTCTTCTGTTTTGTAACATTCATCTAATTGTCTATTGCTATATTCAACACCACAATGTCTTAATTACCATAGTTTTTTGACAGGGCTTTCTTTCCTATAAAGCAAGCCTACCCCTGTCCCTTCTTCCTAGATTGCCTTGATTATTCTTAACCTTGTGCTTATCAAGTCTAAGAAACGCTCAACAGAAAGGGATCAGAAGACAATTTTCTAAGCCACCCACCTCTACTTTAACAAAGTAGCTCCACAGTTTCAGTTAACACATAACAACACAACATTTCTACAGTCCCTTTAGCTCTGAATTATATAAATCTTAGTAGTTTACTTTCAGTGTCTCATGCTCTACTAACTGAACTAGCCAGGCGACCCAAAGTAGTTTACTTTAATAAAGACATAGAGAAGATTTACCATTTGTATTAGTATGAAGAATGAAATCTACGAAATCTAGAATTAAAATGTTTTTAAAAAGCTTATACAAATCTAAAATGTAGGCATATGAAAAGCATTAACAAAGTTACCTGCATCAAATACTGTGCACCTTCTCTCAAGTCATCTGCATGTACTGGAGCATAAAATGCCTTCATTTTGTTCTTAATAAGCCATCGCTGGTATTTGGCTTGATCAATGGACATCTCTTTCATGGCTTGTCTTCGAGGACCCTTTGAATAAAAATATTAATAATATATTTAATTAAAGGGTAATAATCTACTTCACATTTATACAAACCATTCATCCTGTTACACTGACTTGAAACAGGTAACTAAATGTAGGGGTGGAAGAAGTATAATATTAGCATTTCATTTTCATGTAGTCTTTTTAATACATAAGATTACAAAAAGGTAAAGTTGATGGAATAGTTAAGGCACAGGGGTGCCAGTAGAAAGGAAAAGAGAAGAAACACAGATTTAAAAATAAGTTAAGGCTGGGCATGGTGGCTCACATCTGTAATCCCAGCACTTTGGGAGGCCGAGGAGGGTGGACCACAAGGTTAGGAGCTCAAGACCAACCTGGCCAAGATGGTGAAACCCTGTCTCTACTAAAATACAAAGATTAGTCAGGCATGGTGGCGGGCTCTGTAATCCCAGCTACTCAGGAGTCTGAGGCAGGAGAACTGCTCCAACCTGGGAGGCGGAGGTTTCAGTGAGCCGAGGTCACGCCACTGCACTCTAGCCTGGGCAACAACAGAACAAGAATCTGTTTCAAAAAAAATTTTCTTTTAAATCAAAAAAAATTAAAAGTTTCCATTCTAAGTAAATGGAAGAGGTTGGAAGCTATTGAAAATGGAGAGATTATACAGAGCAAAATAACCACCTTCTACTTTTCTACAGAAAGTTTCCCTAGTTTGTTTTTGTTACTCCCAAAAGTCTGAGTTAATTCTAACTTGAGAATATCACTGAAAATCAAAGTGAGCTATATAATACTAATGCATTTTTCTTCAAAATTCTGTTAAAGGATGAAATAACAGGAGGAAGGATATGAACTTTGTTAACTCGTAACTCTACTTTGATCCTTGCAAGCCACACATAAAATGTGTTATACACAAATACATAAAACAAAAATCTAAAAATAAGCTTAAAAGTACACACCCCAAATGTAAATAAGTAAAAATATAATTCACCTTTTGTAGTAGGGAAATTGTCCCATTTGTGATGTCTTATGCTCAAGCCTTGATTTAGCTGATCAGCTCAGAGACAAACTAGAAAACTCCACAAGTCCCAAGTGGGGTCAGTCTCTCCATGTATCGTTCCAAAACACACACACACACACACACACACACGCACAGACATACACGCCTTGACTTTGCCATTATACAAGCAGAAAAACAACTTTAGCTGTGGATGAGATATGAGGTATACAACACACACTTCTAGAACCAAGGCTAAGCAAGATGAATAATGGAATTTTAGAGAGAAGCTACTCCGACAAATAAATACCCCTATTTCTTATGCAGCACAGGTAAGTCATCATCTAGTCTGTTCTTAATAGCCACAATGCCAAAAAACTAAAAACTACTTTCAAATTTAAAAAGCTTAATATTTTTAATAGTTTTCTTCTGATTAAAACAAAAAAGAATTGGCAACTAAGTGTTTCAACTTAGAAATTCAGCATTCACTTTGCTATTCTTACATACCAGGGATATTACTTCCCCTGGAGATATTTATCACAATTTGCCTATTTCTTCCAAACCCCATTTTTTTCTGATAAGTAAATGTTCTCAAGTGTTCTTAGGGCTTTCTCTCTGACTCTAAATATATATACACACACATGCACATATATTTCTATATATTTCTATATATGTGCGTGTGTGTGTATATATATATATTTTTAATTATTATTATACTGTAAGTTCTGGGATACATGTTCAGAATGTGCAGCTTTGTTACATATGGTACATGGTGGTCTGCTGCATCCATCAATCCGTCACATATATTAGGTATTTCTCTTAATTTCCCTTTCTAGCCCCCCACCCTCTTGAAAGGCCCCAATGTGTGATGTTCCCTCCTTGTGTCCATGGGTTCTCACTGTTACTCCCACTTATGAGTGAGAACATGCAGTGTTTGGTTTTCTGTTGTGTTAGTTTGCTGAAGTTTCCAACTTCATCCATGTTCCTGCAAAGGACATGAATTCACCTTTTTTCATGGCTGCACAGTATTCCATGGTGTGTACGTGTCACATTTTCTTTATCCAGTCTATCGCTGACGGGCATTTGGGTTGGTTCCAAGTCTTGCTATTGTGAACAGTGCCGCAATAAACACATGTGTGCATATGTCTTTGTAGTCGAATAATTAGAATGATTTATAATCCTTTGGGTATATACTCAGTAATAGGACTACTGGGTCAAATGGTATTTCTGGTTCTAGACCCTTGAGGAATGGCCACAATGGTTGAACTTACACTCCCACCAACAGTGTAAAAGCGTTCCTATTTCTCCATATCCTCTCCAGCATATGTTGTTTCCTGACTTTTTAATGATTGAATGATTGCTATTCTAACTGGCATGAGATGGTATCTCCTTGTGGTTTTGATTTGAATTTCTCTAACAACCAGTGATGATGAGCTTTTTTCATGTTTGTTGGTCACATACATGTCTTCTTTTGATAAGTGTCTGTTCATATCCTT
>CAUYQU010014626.1:0-31491 GCA_963574635.1 Cheracebus regulus | reverse complement strand
TGGTTGTTCCTTTCTATGTGTAGTGCTTCTTTCAGAAGCTCTTGTAAAGCAAGCCTGGTGGTGATGTAATCTCTGAGTACTTGTTTGTTCGCAAAAAATTTTATTTTTCCTTCACTTATGAAGCTTAGTTTGGCTGGATATGAAATTCTAGGTTGAAAGTTCTTTTCTTTAAGGATGTTTAATGTTGGCCCCCACTCTCTTCTGGCTTGTAGGGTTTCTGCTGACAGATCTGCTGTGAGTCTGATGGGCTTCCCTTTGTGGGTAACCCTACCCTTCTCTCTGGCTGCCCTTAGCATTTTCTCCTTCATTTCAACCCTGGTGAATCTGACGATTATGTGCCGTGGGGTTGCTCTTCTTGAGGAATATCTTTGTGGTGTTCTCTGTATTTCATGGACTTGAATATTGGCCTGCCTTGCTAGGTTGGGGAAGTTTTCCTGGACAATATCCTGAAGAGTGTTTTCCAGCTTGGATTCATTCTCTTTGTCAAATTCAGGTACACCTATCAAACGTAGATTAGGTCTTTTCACATAGTCCCATATTTCTTGGAGACTTTGTTCATTCCTTTTTACCCTTTTTTCTCTAATGTTGCCTTCTTGTTTTATTTCACTGAGTTGATCCTCGACCTCTCATATCCTTTCTTCTGCTTGGTCAATTTGGCTGTTGAAACTTGTGCATGTTTCACGAAGTTCTCATGTTGTGTTTTTCAGCTCCATCAATTCACTTATATTCTTCTTGAAGTTGTTCAGTCTCCTTAGCATTTCGTTAAATCTTCTTTCAAGGTTCTTAGTTTCTTTGCATTGAGTTAGAACATGTTATTTTAGCTCACAGAAGTTTCTTATTATCCACCTTCTGAAGCCTGATTCTGACACATCATCGCACTCATTATCCGTCAGGTCTTGTTCCCTTGCTAATGAGAAGGTGCAATTCCCTGTAGGAGGAGAGGCATTCTGATTTCGGGTGTTCTCAGCTTTTCTGCACTGGTTTCTTCCCATTTTTGTGGATTTATCCACCTGTTGTCTTTGTAATTGCCGACTTTCAGATTGGGTCTCTGAGTGGACATCTGGCTTGTTGGTTATGAAGTTTTTTTCTGTTTCTTAGCTTTCCTTCAGCGGATTCTCCTTCCCCACAGAGCTGGGCCTTCCCGGGTTCAGCTGTGCTTGTTCTCAGTCCTCAGCGCTTCCAATTGCTCTTCTCCTTGTGGGGATGGGACCAGCGGAGCCTGACTAAAAGGGCACCCAGTCCCGTACACTCCGCACCGAGAAGCGCCGGGCTGGGGCACCAGCAAAACAGTTGTGCCGGCCAAAAGAGTCACACTGGTGACCCGTGTGGCTCCTTTGCCTGGAATCTCCCAGTTTGTGGGCATCAAAAATTCATCTGAAATTATGGCATCCACTTACTCTCTACGTTTTCACTGGGAGCTACAATCCTGAGCTGCTGCTACGTGGCCATCTTGGATCTCTCTCCGCCCAGTGATGAAGTTTTTTTCTGTTTCTTAGTTTTCCTTTGGTGGATGCCTGTTCCCCACAGAGCTGGATCTTCCCAGGTTTGCTGTGCTTGCTGTGAAACTCTCAGTCCTCAGCGCTTGCAGTTGCTGTTTTCCTTGTGGGGATGGGACCAGCCAAGCCCGTCCATCCCGTATACTCCACACTGAGAAGCGCTGCGCCGGGGCGCCGGCAAAACAGCCGTGCGGGCCAAAAGAGTCACGCTGGCGACCCGTGTGGCTCCTCTGCCGGGAATCTCCCGGTCTGTGGGCAACAAAAATTCATCTGAAAGTGCAGCGTCCACTCGTTCTCTGTGCTTTCACTGGGAGTTACATGGGAATAGGCATTTCTTAAAAGAAGGTAGGGAGAAGTAGGGAACTAGGAGGCAGGAAGTCTGGCTGCATGGGGGCATTCCTGGGTTGAGAGGAGCTGGGTGAGGGGACCCTCAGGGCAGAGAGAGGGAAATGGAGAGCATGGCCACACCTACAGTGTTAGCGAGGCCTGAGTCTGTGTCCAGGAGAGAATGGAGAACCTCATCAGCTGCCACTCTTTTCCCTCTGGGGAACCATGAACTAGGCTAAGAGACCAGTTCGGGAAGTGGAGCAAGGGCCTGGGCTAGGCTGCCTCTGGTCATCGTGCTGGAATGCATCTTGCGTTTTATGAACCATCACACAGAGCCCTTTGCTAAGCCGTGCAGAAGCCACAGGAGGAACAGCCACACCTTGAGGAGGGATAGCTCTCAATTCCAGGTTACTCAGAAAAAAAAGCAGAAATAGCATAGCAGCTCAGGATCTCAAACCATGCTGTGTGCAGCCAGCATCTCTGCAAGCGCCAGTGCAGTTCCAGAGCAGAGCTCTCAGGGGCAAGACTGTACATGCACATTAACAAAACGAGGCCCAGACAGGGATGTGGATCTCTGTGGACACAATTCACGGGCTACCAAATGTCTTCACCTGCCACACAGCATGCAGACCTGAAGGAACCTCTGAATGTCACTCCATCACCTTCCTGATTTCAGGGAAGGAAGGCTCTGCTGGTGGCCAGTGGCGCTTCCCGGGAGAGGACATCCCACAAACCCGCCACCACATGACAGAAAAGACACTTTTTTTGACACGTTTTGCTTTTCTGCTATGCCTCTTGGTCTGAAAAGGTGTGGCCAGTATACAGGTGTTCAGGACACAAGGTGCTATGAACAGGGACTGCAAGGGGGGCTGGGTGTGCACCAAGCACAGAGGAAGGAGCTGCCTGACTCATGCTAGGGAGAGAGAAGCCAACACCGGGGAGGTCTGGGAGGAAGACGGGGGAGGGCCCAGGCAGGGGACAGAAAAGCTCCCTGTGTGCCCACACACAGAGACCCTGGAGAGAAGGCCAGGGAAGGCTGTGCCTGTTTCCACCAAGGCCAGAGGTGGTGTTCACAGCCTGTAACACATTAAGACAAAGCAGCCATGTCTTAGCCTTCTACGGTTCTGAAACTGCTGTTGTGATGAGATTTTCTCCCTGTCCTCTCTTGAAACACAGAGGAATCGCATACAGTGTGTTTAGAACTTCAGAAGAATTAGTCTTCCCTCTGTCCAATAATCTACAGGCACCAGGATGCCAAAGCGTTCAGTGCATCTCGATGGTGCAGCTCTGTGAACACCAGACAAAGGGCCCCAGGACGCTGTTGAGGCCTGAGGAAAGTAAACAGCAGGGCCAGAGGGGCTCGTAAACTAGACTGAGCACCTGAAGAGAGAACAGAAGGGGCAAGAGAGGATGCAGGGGCGAGTGGAGGAAAGGGCTGTCGGGGTGCACACCTTCCCTGGCATTCCATCTCCTCCCTGAGGCTGCCCTGTCCAGCCCTCGCCACGGTCTGAAGGTAGCACATGGCAGCACCCACCCCTTCCCTCTCCCCACTACCTGCAGGAGCTGCAAAGCAGACAACACATCTCAGCTCTGCCCATATGGATGGCTGCGCCAATGGGCCCAGTGAAGGGTGAGCCTACCCTCCTGAGAGGGGTCCCAGCGGTTCAAGGGAAACCACTCCAGGAAACCCACCTGGATGGCTATACCCTGTACCCTGGACAGCCTCCCTAAGTCAGGGCAGGAGCAGGAACTGCACAGCCCTGGTCCTGAAAAGGGATGCCTCTCCTGTGCTCAGCAAACCGCAGGATTTGGCCACGCTGCCCACCACTGAAGCCAAGGATCTATAAGCTCGATGAATTCACTGCTCCTAACCCTCTGGCTGGAAGCAAAGTCATCAGAATCACAGCCTGCAAAACAGACTTGGGACAGGATGCTCTCGCAGCCCTGGTCTCCCAAGTTTGATCATAGAGCAGTTTGGCTGAATATCTGTGTTTTGTTTTCCAGAGGAGGAAGCTGGTTTGGGGCAAGAAATAACTGGAAACCTAAAATTAACCCAAGCGGAGTGTGTACCCCTCTATAATCCCACTGCTGATCCCCTAGGAGGCTCCCACGGCCTCAAGCTCCAGGAGTCCTCCAGCTCATGGCACCCAGGCGCTGCTGGCATGTTTAGTGACAATGAGTGTGTGATTTGGCCCCAAAGCACCCTCAGGACCCAGCTCAGGACAAGACTTTACACACGATGTATCTCACAAGTGCACCGCCAAGCCAGAGGAGCCAGGCACAAGGGAGCACCATGGCCAGCCCCATCGGTGCACAGCTCAGAAGCTGGCAAAGCCACACATTGGGCAGAGGAGGCCTGGCAGGGGCTGGGCAGGCTTCTGGGGGGACTGCCATGTCTGTTTCTTGACTGGGTGCTGGTCACGCCGATGTGTTCAGTTTGCGGGGAACACTTACGAGGTACGCTTCACCCTGTTTTTTAAATGTCAACTGAAAGTGCTTCCAGCCTCTGAACCCTGATGGGCTCCTGAGCCTCTTGCCGCTGCCTGACTCTGGAGCCAGGGTGGCCAGGGTACTCACCTGTGGCAGCCCGTCCTCCCGTCTCCGGCTCTGGCTCGGGCGGTTGATGAAGGACCGCGTGGAGACTTTGTAGTGGTTCAGCAGGCAGACGATGACCACCACCATCACCGTGACCACGACGACGATGATGATGATCTGGGCGAACTCCAGCTCCGCTGCGGTGAAAGAGGAGAATGCTTAGCCACCTGGCCCCTCTGGCTCCGCCCCATTCTCCAGGTACCACCATCGTCCCAGCCAGCAGGCCCTGAAGGCCTCTCGCACACATCTGGTCCTCAGAGGCCACAGAAGACAGAACAACTGTCCCACTTTAGGGAAAGAGACATGAAGGTACAATTGGGAGGCCAAGCAAACCTGCAGCCAGGGAGCCGGAAGCCTGTGCTTCTGGCCACATCTGCCACTGGATCCAGCCTGCTGCCTGGGCCACGGGAGGACTAGGGTGTCCTCAGAACATCTCCCAGAAAGGTTGGCCTGAGAGGCGACTCTTCCCCACAGACCTTTGCTCCCCAGCATCTGCGTCCCACAAACCTTGTCTCTGCAATGCTAGAATGAGAGGCCCTTAAGAAGGTATGTCTATCTGCCCACAGACCTCTGGAAGTGCTGGCTGTGATGATCCCTGCTTCCCACATGGGGACATAAGTCCAGGGCAGAGTGCTGGCCCCAGTCAGGTCTATGGGCAGGCCCCTGGGTGCCACCTTCTCCTGGGACATGAAAAGCCGGGGCTCCCATCACCTAGACCCGCTTCCTGCTAGAGGATGCCCCAAACTGAAGCTATTTCTCCAATGTCACTGCTCTAGAAAAGTTAAACCCATCTTTATGGTTGAGTGGAGTTTCTCAAAGCAACCCCCCAAGGGACCCATACTCAAAAGGAAAAATCAACACCGGCCCCTTCCCTCCAAGGCTGTGGCTCTGCAGGTGAGTTAGGAAAAACATCTGCATTGTTTCCAGGCCAGCAGGCATAGTACTTCAGGAGTGGTCAGGTCTCCCCTGGGTTTCTGACACCACCACTCCAAAGATTCCCCAAATGCCATTGACACACACTTCACACGTGAGTCCAGCAGCACACAGTGACTTCCAGTCACAGCGTTAGGCCACCAGCTGGAAGCAGGTGAGTCAGACCCCTGTTTTGGGAGAGGAAGTAGGTCAAGGGCTCACAGGCGACCAGGATCCAGTTTTTGCCCCCCTCTTGCAGCCCATGGCTCTGCTGTCTGCTTCATTCCTAGTCCCCCATGCTGGAAGGAAGTGACTGTCCATGCAGTGATGTAAATTCAGAGCAAGGGGCTCGGCGATGCTGTGAGGAAGACAATGTAGGAATCTGGGGTTGGCATCATGTGGGACATGACACAAGGCAGGAAGAAGAGGAGAGAACATCATCAACTACACTGCCCTGGGCTCAAAGCACACATGCACACACACATACGCATCACACATATATGTGCACACTTGTGCTGCAGCAGGGCTCAGGCCCTGGTCAGTGGGGAGGTGTATCTGCCAGCGCATCTGCTCACACATGGGGCGATGCAGGCAGAGACCAGGTGGTGCTTCCCTAGCAGCTAGGGCTGTGTGCGTCTGCTGTCCGTCCACACCCTGGAAACCGAGGGTGAGGGTGGACGAGGGGCTCTCTGGATTCCTCCATGTCCTACCCTTTGGGACTGCCCTCCACTTCCACACTCAGATCCCAACACCTTAGGGACTGAGGGTGGGAGTGGAGGGCAGTGGGGCCCTGGGGCCTATAGGAGAGGGGCTGGTGCCTTAAGAATGGAAAGCAGAGTGTGTGGGAGGCCGATGGCTGAGCTGTGCACAGCGAGCAAGTGGACCTGCCAAGTGCCCCCTCCCACCGCAGGCAGGGAGAGGCCAGGTCAGTGGGAACACCACCCCTTCCTGTGGACACGGACAAAGCCATGCTCAGAGGCATAGAGGCCATGCCCTGAGCAGCTCCCCGAAGCTGGCAGTCAATGAGGCCTGTTGGCCCTGCCCTAGCTAAGGGGCTGCTGTTGCCCTGGGCTCCCCCATGACATGTCGGCTGAGTGGTGGGGACTCTAGGAACCTGGTGCGCAGCCCAGCCTCAGTGCTTGAGTGTCTACTTCCTATGGGGAGGAAATGTCCAGCAGAGCTGCCACACTTATACGACCCCCCCCACCCTCGCCCAAGAGCTCCCCAGGCTTATTGACAGTTTTCCTGCTGGGGCCTTCCTGGAAAGACTAAAATTGCTTCAAGCAGGGACTTGGGCCCTTTACAATTGGGTCCCAATAGAAATGTGACCGTATTTCTGCTCTCAGGCCATGGGAAGTATGACACGCTTGTTTACCTAGGAACACAGTCTTTGACTCTGCCCCTGTGTGTAACCTTCCTGTGTCTGGGACACCCTGGCCTTGACCCTGTGTTTCTTAGGACCCTACCCCCACACACCATGTGACGTCTCCCAGGCTGAGTCTGGAGCCCCTACTTTGTCCCTCCTGATACAAGAGGCAGCTAAGTGGCTTCACTGGTACAAGGTGGATTGATGAGAGACTCAGCACTCCTGGGCTGAGAGAAGGGGCTGGGATGTGTGGCCCTGGTGGGCTCTGTCCAGCTGCATGGGTGTGCTCTCTGTGAGGGCAGCCACTGCCAACAGGACAAGGCCTGCACTGGCTGTAGAGTGCCTGAGTGTGCCTCCAGGAGCCCTGAGCGTCTGTGCAGGGGGTCGGCCACCAGCCCGAGGAGATTGCCCAGGGACAAGCATGAAAGGAAGCAGAGAGATTCCGCTCAGGACAAAGGCAGGGAACACAGTGTGAGGACTGAACCCCAAATAATACCTTGTTTACAACGCTTATTTTTATTTTGTGGTTAAATAGCAGAGTATTCACAAATCACCTTTCGGGTTAAAGCAAACCCTGGGATTTCCAAATGTTTTCTTTTCAAGAGAACTTCATTGCTTTATGGGCATGGAAACAGAGGAAAATCATGGTGACAGGGAAGGAGGGGCACAAAGTCCTGCAATGAATCAACTCTTCCCTTGGAAGATGACGCCTTTCTAGGTCATCTGTTCTTGAATATGAAAAGCTATGCAGATAAGCATTCACAGCAAAGCAAATCAAATTATGTTTTCATAAGTCTCTGGGCATTTTTTACATATTTGTGTTTCATTTGAAAAGAATTTTTATGACAAAAATAATGAGAACTTCTTGAAAATTTAAATCATATAGAAGGAAACAGTGCAGTGTAAAGTCTCCCTTCCCAACCCACAGTGCCCCTGACTCCACCAAGCCCCACTCCGTCCCACGGGAAAGCCCAGGCTCCTGTTTTATATGCCTGTGTTTGCTATGAAATAAAGGCTTTCCTCTTTTCAGTTATTAGAATCGATGTGCAAATATGTTGTTTGTGTCTTTTCACTTAATACATCACAGACTTCTTTAAACAAGAACACATATGCACTGGCCTCGCTCTGTCTGGCAGCTGTCGGTTACAGAGGGCAAACATACTGGAATTTGCCTTCTCCAGCTGGTGGCTGTTCAGGCAGCTTGCTCGTTTACTTTATTCTCTTATGACCATAAGATTGCATGTGTATATGTGCAAGTGTGTGGTTGGCACACATTTGTCAGTATACTTGTAGGAAGGACTCCTAAAAGTGACATCTCTGGGCCCAGGGCATAATCACTTTTAATCCTCATGGCTACTGAGAACCTGCCTTTTGTAAATGCTGCACTAGTTTAGGCTATCCCAGAAGGCAGGTTTCCCACACCCTCATTCACGGTGGAGACTCGCCCTTTTAATTGATGCCAACTGGATGGGCAAAAATATGTGTCTCATTTTAATTCATATTTCTCCAATTACTGGTAATTTCAGATCTTTCCCAATGGTTATGGTAATTTGTATTTCTCTTTTTCATAATCATATTAGTGTGTTTGTAGTTTTCTCATTTATTTCCTATGTATTTATATGAAAGCTTTACATATTATGGTTACACATCTTTGTCTGTTGCAGGTTGCAACTATTTCCCCTAGCCAGTCATTTCTTTAAACTTTGCCGTGCGTTTCTCTATAGATGCTATACATTTTGATGCTATCAAATACTCTCTTTTTCTTTTATGGCCTCTAAACTTCCTATTTGATTGGGAAGGTCCTCTTCAATATTCTAAACATATTTTTTCTTCTAAGATTTTTGGAGTTCGTATTTTATGTTAGATCTTTATTTGCTCTGGATTATATTCCTCTTTTGGTCTGAGACAGCACATCGAACATGCGACATTGTCTGAGAGGCATGCATCTTTTGAGCTAATATCTTACTTAAAAATTCAGGCAAGGATGAGAACGATCTCAGTTGTATTAAACAGTGCATGGAATTACTCTCTATAATACTGAATTCCAGGCTGTGTGCCTGGAATCTCAGCACTTTGGGAGACCAAGGACGAGGGGGATCACTTAAGGCCAGAAGTGCAAGATCAGACTGGACAATACAATGAGACCCTATCTCTTCGAAAAAAAAAAAAAAAAGTAAACTCCCCACCACCTTTCTTTTGAAGGGAACTGCTTTCTTATAAGCCTGCACACTCACGGGACCTGCCCTGCCCTGCTGGGACACCTGCACCGTGCTGTTGCCCTGAAGCTTCAAAGGTGTCATGCACTGGCTGTGGCAGGTGCATCTACAGCACAGAGATGAGCAGTGGCCCTGGAGGTTCACAGGCACCTTAGTGGCATGGAACTCACCTGGGGCAGGTCAAGGTCGCAGGCATGCTCAGAGGCTATGGGAGCAGGAACAGTGTTCCCAGGAGCCTGCAGACTGAATCGGGTGGCCCTGCAGGGTGCCCTGGGGTGGCAGCAGCCTGATAAGGGCCTGAGCCAGGAGAGCACTCTGCCCAGAGCAAGAGAAGCAGCAATTCCTGCAGGTAAGAAAGACCCAGAGACACTTGGGTCCTAGAGACCACCGCCTCATAGCCTGGTCGTCTCACTGCAGCAGCTTGGTCCCTGGCTGCAGGCGGGGGTGGCCTGTGGTGCCCCTGAAGCCCTACCCTGAGGGTGCGGGGGCTCACAAGTGCAGCAGACACTTGCTCTGGACTCTGGGCAAAACCCATAAATGGAATGAGACCTACTCGTCTTTAAGTCACGGGAGCAGAACACTAGCAACTGAAAAGACAGCATTGTACTCTCTTCAGGGCCACAAAGCCTCTCCAAGCAGGGTCCAGGGGATCCTCAAAGTGAAAACTGCAGTCAACAGGTTCTCGGAAATGTGGGTGATGATTCCCAGACCCTGGAGCTCTGCACTGAGATGCCCTTTCCCTCCACAACCCCCTTCAAGCTCACGAGGGGGTGTGTGGCAACCCCCACACCTGTCCTCCCACACTCTTTCAGTCATTTTAAACAGGAGAATTCCACTAAACACCCACAGCCTGTTTTCACGTGGCAGGGCAGGGTGGTGGCTGTGGTGTGTGGAGCCCAGCATTTACAGAAAGGAAAGATGCCTGGGGTTTGGGTTTTGTTTTTATGGGTGGGAGAGGAGTGGGCTGGAAAGGGGAGGCTAAGAAGATAATGAATTCTGGAAGAACCGTTAAAACAGAAAATTTAGAAAAATAAAACCTGCAGGAATAGTAGCATTCTTAGAAAATTAATAGGATGCTCTGGGCTTCCAAGATGTCATGCACCTAACACAGATTCTGAACCCAGAGCACTGCTCGGGTTTCCTTGGTCAACAGCAACTGATGTCCACAGAAGAGTGCCAAAGCAAGGCACGCAAGGAAAGAAGTTGAGGCCAAAGTCAAATGTTCACACCCCCTTCTACAATGCTGTAGTTCATGATGCTGTAACAGATGAGTCAATGCAATGGAAATACGGATACTTTTTAATACATCTAGCCTAAAACTTACAGGAAGGCATGCTAGCACCTTCTTTTATTATTGTACAGCAGTGACAGTGACGACAGTGATGATGACATCTCTCTATTTTTATGGAAACATCTCCAGGAAATCCCAAGCTGCACAGTGGAGAATTACAGGAACAGAAGAAGCGGTGTGAAGTCTGTCGGTCTCTTCCCTGGTTCAATGAGGAGCTGAACTGAATCATACTAGAGGCATGAGTGTCTGCACTATTTTTAAAGAGCTCTGGGGAAGTGTGGTTGTCCCACCTTAGGCTCCTAATATAACACTCATTTCTATTTGTGGGATGGTTAACACCATCTTCCATTTGGTCTTTCCTCCACTAATACATTATCCTTCACTGAAGTTCTATTTCTACATGTTTAATTACTTTTAAGCTCCAGATGTGCAATGTGTGCCCTCAAAAACCCTATCATGGAGCAGGGGGCAAGGTCTGGGCCCCTCATGTGTTCCTCTTTTTCCCCGGGCCAAGTAAACACCTTGGCAAGAATCCAGAAAACATTCCACGCAGAACATTGCGATGTCACAGAATCGGCCGCCCAGTAGCCACGAAACCCCCACCCTACCGTGAGTGGTCACTTCCCACCCTACCAACAGCAGCACGCTGCCTCACTCACGTACGTGTTGGTCTCTCCTGGAACACCAAGCCCAGGGCTGGGCTCGCCTGCTGCACAGCCTCACCTCCAGGCACACCTTCCCCTGCACACCTTCCTGCCCCACTGCTGGGACACAGACGCCGACCCTCCCACATGTGGCTGGGCCTGCTTGGCTTCTGCACAGTGAACTTGTTGAATTTCCTTCCTGTCTCTGTCCTCCTCAGCAGAGATGGGCGTGGTGATGAGATGACAGCCTTAGGGGTGTCTTAGTCTTTATTTATGGCTCTGTGACACTTTTAAAGTGCTGAATGTTCCTAAAGGCTGGTAAATTCTTTCCAAGTTCCTCCAGAGACTGGGCGGCGGTGGTGGCAGGACGATGGGTGGGGGCAGGAGTTGGAATCTACTTAGACTATAATTGCCATGAGTTTGTGAACTGTTAGTATAAAAATACTCTTGGAGATTTTAATGGTTGAATGAAGATTCACACTCATGAAACACCATGGCTGAGGGGAAAAATTCAGCCTGTGTTACAAGAATGACTTCACAGCTTGAAGTTCAGAAGCAAAACAATAAGAGCTATCATTGTACTGATTACATTATGTATTTTGAATTTTATTTTCCTTGGAGGTGGGTTGGCTACTCTATTGGATAGTACAAGAAGCAGAACAACAGAAAGGGAAAAAAGCCACCCCACAGAAATACCCAGGTTTTGGTGTCACCTTCTGGCTTTATCTTCTTTTAGAAGCTCTTTACTAAGCCCTGATGATGGGTTCACTACCTCTGGGGACTCCCTGTGCAGCTCTGAACCCTGTTGCAGCACTTAGCACTCTCTTGGTAGTGTCCACTTTCTGGTCATCTTCCTCCCTAGAGTGAGCCCTAGGTCAACACCTTGCTCATGCGTAGTGTCTCAGCAGGTAGTGTGTGCCTGGTGCAAAGTTGGCATCCCGTCTTTAGAAGCTGGTGGAGAACGCTTGAGAAGGAACGGACCCCGGTGGCCTGACTTCCTTCAAGAGCATCTAGCACAGACACGGATTCTCCCAGACGCTTCCTGACGACTTCAGTGGTGCAGAAGTTTTGCTAAAAGTTTTCATATCTTGCAACAACTATTCAAAAATTACTACTCTAAGAGGGTGTGATCTGTCACTGAGAAAGGAGCCTCCTGATTGCTCTAAGCTGCCTGTTTGTAACCACGTATTTATGTACATCATTTGCATGATAATAAAATGAGGAAACTGTCCCTATGATCTGTAGGCGGAGAGAAGAACGTAGAGGGCAGATGTGGCCCAGGCACAGCTACCTGATGCCTGCCCAAGGCCAGGTGCCTTCGATGGCATGGGCATGTGGCAGGAGCCAGTGATGACTGGACGGACCGGGAACCCCTGAATGCAGATTCTGTGAGCCCGCCTGGGTGGAGTGGGATCTCCTCACTTCATGAAGGCCCAAGCATTCATCCACTACAACGACTTCACCACACATTTTAGAATCTAGAGTTTCATGATCTCTTCAGAAAGAAATTTACCTAAATATCTCCTGATTAAAGATGACTGACAGGATTTTCTAAAAAATCAGCATAGGAATAAGAGCAATTATAAACCTTTTAAAAGTCTATCCCTCTGCCATGCTATAAATGGAAAAAAATACATACATAAGCCATAATTCTCCCTATAGGATTCATTTAAAATCCACCCTCACCTCCACCTCCACATTATTAATTTAGGAAAGTGCATCAGTAAAAAAAAATACAGCTGCACATGGAATGAAACCTTCTTCTCCACAGGGGAGTGTGGTTGCTTCTGAGGCTCTCATCCCACAGTCAGTCTGTCTGTCTCTCACTCTCTTTGGCTCTCTGTCTCTTGGAGTCACAGTTCTCCTTCCTAATAGCTCCTGTCACTACATGGATGACCTAAGAAAGTGTCCAATGAACCAGCCACATCCTGAGAAATATCTTTCTTTAAAATGCAGTTTTCAACTCATCAGGATGAAGAAAAAGGACCTATCAATGAGCAACAGAATTTCCAGAGGAGGTCTCAGCCTCATGTATAGACATTTGAAAAAAACAAAACTCCAAAGCAACAAACTGTGTACTCATGCATAATACCTCCAACAGGAACAAACTAATTCCAGACTTGAGATGAAAAAGCCTGACATGCATCTTCCTAAAGTGAGTCCCACCCTGAAATGTTCTGAGTTGACAGAACCTTCTTAGGTAGAAACAAACTTCTTGAGAAACAGCTTCTCCTTTTCTCAACTCTGTCCTCAGACCAAACTCCAAGAGGAACCACACAAACCCGAAAGAGCATGCGTCATCCATAGCAGTTCTCAGGAAATGTACCTTTTTTAAAGAACAGGTCTTTAAACTGAGCCTCCTTCAGTGTGCTGTTGTTCAGGTGGTCACTGGACATAATCAGGTCCTCTGCAAGTGGGAGTCCAACCGTGACGCAGAACCCTACGTTCAAAGCATCCCGTCAGCTTCCGGCAATCTCCTCTCCAGGCAGCTCAGAGCTGCAGTTATAGCCGGCGTGGGGTGTGGGAGAGTGTGTGAACGTGGCGGGGGGTGGGGTGTGTGTGTGTGTGTTTCTGTCTGCCTCGTTCACTCTCTCTCCACTGTATCAGCAGGGCCCACCCCAGGTGCTAGACTCAAACGCTGTGGC
Source organism: Cheracebus regulus (assembly GCA_963574635.1). Lineage (NCBI taxonomy): Eukaryota > Metazoa > Chordata > Mammalia > Primates > Pitheciidae > Cheracebus > Cheracebus regulus. The sequence goes on along the minus strand of CAUYQU010014626.1, from coordinate 17,999 downwards.
TCTGACCGCAGACTGCGGCTACCAATTATCAACTGCCATCAACAGAAACCAGGAACTCTGCGGCAGGAAGCCCACCGTGCTACCGAGCAGAGAGTAAGTCCGGGGTCTCCGATCCTGAGACCAGCGGGACACTCAGGGCAGTGCCGTTTACAGCAACGTCTATCAGTGAGCAGTCTGCACCTCTCGGGTTTGGCCTCACACCTGGACGTGTCACACACACAGACAAGAACGCAGCTAGATGGCTCATCTTGTCTCACTGCGTTCAATAATCTTTTCAACAGGCAAATATCAAACCATTCCAGACAGAAAAGAGGAAATCTGCAAATCTCACACAATACTCCTTCCCTTGATCTCTGCTGGAAGCTTTCAGTGTGGAAGGACCGCAGAGGGCGCTTACCAAGACAGGACACGCGACAGGCGGGACGCTCACGTTAGGCTGGCATGCTTCTCCCCTGCAGATCCACTCCCGGAGTGTGCGCACCCAGCTGGGAGCATCCACGGCGCCCCTCAGGCTGCGAGCCAGGCTGTCTTCTCCTGGTGCTCCCTCTCCACAGCCTCTGATAGGAGCAGCTCGCAGCGGCTCTTGCAGCCGAGCTGTGCCCTGGCAAGGGGCGGCGAGGTCCTACCCACAGCAGGAAACACTGCCTGCTCCTCTCCCTCCGGCTCTCTTCCCCTCTCAGCTCTCCCATTCCTTCCCTCTCCCTCTGCCTCACATCATTATTCCCCATGTATGGCAGCACAAAAACACCACAGTCTCCTTCAAAGCCAGGACGCTCAATGTTCCTACGCAGTTTTAGTTTATAAGGATCAGAAATTAGAGAAAAGAATCCCAGGCAATTCAAACATGAAAGCAGAGACATGTCTCAGGAGGGCGCTTTCTCTTGCTTCATTTTGTTCAAGCAGAGTCTCTTTTCCCTAGGTCTAAACAGTTTGTTTCATCTGAGTGTAAAACATCTCCTGTGCATTTGGATGCCCCCAGGCTGTGTGAAGAAAATTCAGGGCAGGCTGCGAGTCAGTCTGTTGCAGTTTTCAGAGAAAATCACGGGGTGGCTGCGGTGGAAAGGGCAGCCTGCCATGGTAACGCTGCAAATAACCTCTGCCACAAGCACTGCCCAGTGCCCAGAATAGCCTTTGTTTTTCCTTATTTAGGGTAAATAAGAATGACATGTGGGCCACAACAATAGTTTTGGCTGTGGGAGGAGTTGTCAAAGCAAAACTAAACTCTGTTGGTTACTACCAACCTTAGAAACCAGGACAGTTGACATTAGCAGCCCGCCCGCTGTCAGCCCAGCACGTCACCTGGGGCATGACAGCAAGGACTGGGCCCTGATGTCACCGCCAGGTCCTCGGGGTGGCTGGAAGACATCACTTTCTCATGTTCTCATTTTTGGGAGCAGGGGCAGAAAAGCAACAAAAGAACCACCCAGAAGAATCTCCAGAGGCTTCACGTGGATCAAAGGAAACCAGAGAATTTCAGCAAGAAAAGTGACCATTGTATTAGTATACAGCCACCCGGGAAATCCAGACGATGTGATTCTTCCTGAGCAATTTTCAAATTAAAAATGGAACTTCCCTTCCTGTGTCATACTTTCCCTGACTTCTCAGAGTCACCCTGTCAGGTGAATGAAGAGGGAATTGCCCTCAGGAAGAGGCAGCTTCAGGAAGTATTAGAAGCTGCCGCCACTTCAAGCCACCCCTCCCTGGCTGCCAGCCCCCCTAGTCCCTGGAGTCCTGCGGCTCCTTGCCACCTGGGCCGGCACTTCCTGGTCAGGCTCAGTCATGTGGTAGGATTGCTTTCAAGCCAGGAGTGTTGCAGGACACTGTACCTGTCTGTTTCTTAAAATTAGGGCTTTGGGGGCTGGGCAGGGTGGCTCAAGCCTGTAATCCCAGCATTTTGGGAGGCCAAGGTGGGTGAATCACCTGAGGTCAGGAGTTTAAAACCAGCGTGGCCAAAGTGGTGAAACCTCGTCTCTACTAAAAACACAAAAATTAGCTGGGTGTAATGGCACATGCCTATAATCCCAGCTATTTGGGAGGCTGAGGTGGGAGAATTGCTTGAACCTGGGAGGCAGAGTTTGCAGTGAGCTGAGATCACACCACTGCACTCCAGCCTGGGCGAGAAGAGCAAAATTCTGTCTCAAAAAAAAAAAATGAGCTCTTTGGTGAACTTCATGATACTTGGAAAGTTCTTTTGTCCTTTGCTAATGGACATATTTGCATTTTGGAATAGTTACAAATTGCCTGCTTTGGGGTTTAACATTATATAAAATGAATACTTCATATATATATTTTTAAATGTATATATTTTTTTCATTTTAATGGCCACAGGCTATTCCCCAGTGTCTCAATGCATTTACTGTGTTTGGCTGACTTCCTTGTCACTGGGCATCTTGGCCATGGAAGCTGATCTTTTCCCTCCCTCCCTTCCTTCCTCCCTCCCTCCTTTCCTTCCTCCCTTCCTCCCTTCCTTCCTTCTCTCCTCCCTCCCTCCCTCCTCACTGTGTCACCCAGCCTGGAGTGCAATGGCAACATCTTGAATCACTGCAACCTTTGCCTCGCGGGTTCAAGTGATTCTCCTGCCTCAGCCTCCTAAGTAGCTGGGATCACAGGCGGGTGCCGACATGCCCAATTAATTTTTGTAATGTTTGCATTTTCAGTAGAGATGGGGTTTCATCATGTTGTCCAGGCTGTTCTGGAACTCCTGATCTCAAGTGATCCACCGGCCTTGGCCTCCCAAAGTTCTGGAATTACAGGCATGAGCCACCGGGCCTGGCCATGGAGCTGATCTTAATTAAGCTCTTTGCTCACTCAGTTTAATGTTCTCACAGTTCAACCCATTTAAAAATCACTTTCAAAACTTTTGACTTTATGAATGAAACTTTACTTTGAAAATGTTGCCCACACCTAACACACAGACACACACACACACACGCAGACACACACACACACACACATATGCTGAGTGCACCTGTGAGTGTCTGGGGACTTGGCGTAGAGGCTGTCTTGGGATGTGTGGCTTAACAGAGGTACAGGGCCTCTCCCAGCCCCTGCTGAGTGGCTGCCAGGGTGGATGCACTAGGTAGTGCTCTTGAGTTTTATTCTTATTCCCTTTTAAGCACCACCTGAAGATGATGCTTGCTTCAGAAAGGAAGTTCCGGGGTCAAGTTGTGACTCATGGTTCGTGCCCTGATACACAGCTCTCCCTAGCTGTATGACAGCATGGGCATCACTGGTCTCTTTAGCTGAGAGCTGCCAAAATTTCTTTTCCCGTCATTCAGAGAAAATGGCAGAAGGCGTGGGAGAGAGAAGCCTGTGGAACACACAAGTATGAAAGTGTAAAAACATTTGCATTCAGAACTCTCTCCTCCCGCATCATCTTTATATTGCAGCTTTCACATGAGTACTCTGATGGCTAGCACTTCTAATGGGAATTTTGTGCAGTCACCAGCACATCTCAGAACTTAAGAGGCATCCACGTGTGCAGCAGAGACCTTGAAAATGGAGCAAGGCAGGGTCACCAAAGACACAAACTTTCAGAAAAGTTTGTTGGTAGCAACAAGGACTTGAGACTCTAAGGATATCTTCAGGGTTTCCTCTATAAAGGTCTTCAGTTCATTAATCCATCTGACAAATATTTACCCGAGTGTTTACAGTCCTTAGGAGGAAATGTACTGGACCTTCAATGTAGTCCTACAGATTAAGTATTTCTGTGTGGCTGAGCTCGTCGAAGCTTCCATCTCTAGGTAGCTGCTTTTTTAAGGAACCAAACAGGCTCTAAGGATCAGCTACCAGTTGAGACCTGCATGGGACAAGCTAAGGTGGGTGGAACCTTGCTGTCGTGAATGGCCAAAAAGAGGTAGCTTAGGGCAGGGATCTGATTGGAAGTGATCAGTTACCCCACTCCAAGTATGAGTAGCTCAGGGGCTACTCAGCTCATTAGCTTCAGAAAAAAGTTTCTGAGTGCTAAAGTGGGGCTCTGCTCTACCAGAATCTGTCTGTCATCTCTAAGCCCAGTTACAGCATCTCGCCCAGCCCCGGGCCTGGCCCCGGCTCTCACCCATAGGGTTTCTCGGCGCACCCCGCTGTCTATCCCTCCACAGCCTGCCCCACCACGGAAGCTTCACTCACAACAGAAATTCTCACAGATAAAGATCACTTGAAGAGTTAGAAATAACGATCGCCATTCTAACTGGCATGAGATGATATCTCATTGTGGTTTTGATTTGCATTTCTCTAATGACCAGTGATGATGAACTTTTTTTTTCATACGTTTGTTGTCTGCATAAATGTCTTCTTTTGAGAAGTGTCTGTTCATATCCTTTGCCCACTTTTTGAAGGGGTTGTTAGTTTTCTTTTTTACATTGTTGGTGGGAGTGTAAATTAGTTCAACCATTGTGGAAGACAGTGCGGCAATCCCTCAAGGATCTAGAACCAGAAATACCATTTGACCCAGCAATCCCATTACTGTGTACATGCCCAAAGTATTATAAATCATTCTACTATAAAGACACATGCACATGTATGTTTATTGCAGCACTGTTCATAGTAGCAAAGACTTGGAATCAACCCGAAAATGCCCATCAATGATAGACTGGGTAAGGAAATGTGGCACATATATACCATGGAATACTATGCAGCCACAAAAAAGAATGAGCTCATGTCCTTTGCAGGAACATGGATGAAGCTGGAAACCATCATCCTCAGCAAACTAACACAGGAACAGAAAAGCAAATACCACATGTTCTCACTCAAAAGTGGGAGTTGAACAATGAGTACACATGGACACAGGGAGGGGAACATCACACACCGGGTCCTGTTGTGGGGTGGGGGCAAAGGGAGGGAGAGCAATAGGACAAGTACCTAATGCATGCAGGGCTTAAAAGCTAGACAATAGGTTGACAGGTGCAGCAAACTACCATGGCATATGTATACCTATGTAACAAACCTGCACGTTCAGCACATGTATCCTAGAACTTTAAGTAAAATAAAATAACAAAAAAAGAGGATTAGAAATACCTTTTCAATGGTTCTGCAGCATAAAGTTAGCATTTGTAAACATTCATAAAGATTTACTGCTATGTGCAAGGTACTTTCAAGTACTATATATATATCTTATCTTCACGCCAACACTGTGAGGCACATTTTTCTTGTTACCACTTTATAGATAGGGAAACTGAGGCTCCGAGACGGTGAGTCTTTTGTCCAAGGGCAAACTGCTGGTGAGAGGCTGGCGAGGAGTTGGAGCTGGGGCAATCTGACTCTGACACTCCCACCCAGCCACTCACCCATTGTTTTGCTCAGTGGCCATCGAGCTCAGAATTACCCAACAGTCAACAAATGTAGCAGCCACTGAAACTAACCGAAGGATGCCAGTGGACTGATGATGACTTACACTGATTTTTTTTAGCCTAATTGCCCAATTTCTTTTGGGCACTAAGGGGATGAGTTAACTTGCAAATCCACATAAAAGATTCTGCATCTCCACATGCTGCCATGAGGCTCTTGGAGCCATTTTATGTGTCTCATCTGCCTGTTAATGCAGTTCTTGTTAAGAATCATGGCTCTGTCTGTTACAAATTCCCATTCTTTGAGGTTTATGACTATGTTATAAAATTTTGCTCTGCGATGAAATTTTCCACATAAAAATTAATCCCTGGAATTTGGCCTTCAGAAAACAAAACAGTACATTTTAAGTAATTTTGTTATGTTTAAAATCATGAATGAGGATTTTAAAAGAACACAAACTTTATGTTCCCACAGACCCAAAACATGGTAATAGTTTGATATTTGTGGACATTAGTCTATAGCATGGAATAATCTTCTAGTGTATCCTTGGAGCTTAAGAAAAACGTGGCACAGAGAGGGCTTTATGTAGAAATGCAAACACTCTGCGTGCACTCCCACCAGCCCTGTCGTTTGCTAGGAATGTTCGCAAATATAAAAGTGTGCGGCCTCAAGGAGCTAGCAAGCCAATATGGTGGATTCCACATGTACTAAATAAATTAGTTCAGATTAAACATCCCTAAAATAGCTTCCTAATATGCAAAAGAGTCTCTGAATTAGCAGATTTGAGTGTACCTTACACATTATCTATGCTACTAAGCGGGAAAAAAAAGGAATTACTTATGATTCCACATTTATGGTGCTATAGATTTTCATTAACGGCTAAGCTACCTCCTACTAAGAGGGTTTGTGCCTGAAATTGCAACCACCCTTCCAAGCCCCAGAAGAAAATGAGAGGCAGTATGAAGTTTTTACAGAGGCCAGTTAGAACGAACTTTGGGTTCCAACCCTGCCACCTGTGTTAGGTTGAGCTGGGTGCATTTCCTCATCTATAAAATGAGGCTGAGAATACTTACTTCACAGGAGGATGAAATAGCACATCCAACCCTCGCTCCTCAGAGTGTGGTCCACAGACCAGTAGCAGCGGCATCTCCTAGGAGCTTAACAGAAATACGATCTTGAGCCCCACCTAGACCTTGGAACTGAAGCCTGCATGTTAATCAGATGCCCAGCCAAGTGATGTTCACGTTGGCGTTTCAGAGGCCCTGCTCTACTCCAGACTCCTCACCTGGATGAAATGAGCAAGCCGGGGGCTTAGAAATTGTGATGCATGCATACCACCACGAGGACAGACGAGGGCTCTTGTTTTTGCGAATTGTCATTCAACAATGATTTTAAATAACAGTACTCAAAAAGCAACAGTTTGTGTGCTCATGTAAGTAAAGCAGTAACACTGCCCTCCTGGGCATGGAAGGTGCTTCTTGCTGCCCTCTGCTCTGTGCTGATGTGTCATCATTGATCCACCCGCACCTTTTAGGAGAACTGGCAGGGGTTAACAGTGTCATCAGGGTCCCCAAGAATGGCAAAGCTAGCTGGCTTATGTTAACAGAGGCTCTGGACTGGACACAGTGGCTACACCTGTGACCCCAAAGTGGGCCAAGATGGGAGGACTGCTTGAGACCAGAAGTTTGAGACCAGCCTAGGCAACATAGTGAAACCACATCGTTAAAAAAAATTTTAATTAGGTGTGGTGGCACACGTTTGTCATCCCAGTTACTCCGGAGGCTGAAGCAGGAGGATTGCTTGAGCCCCGGAGGTTGAGAATGCAGTGATCTGTGATTGTGCCAGTGTGCCCCAGCCTGCACAACAGAATGAGACCCTGTCTCATTAAAACGGAGGATCTGCTGTTGGGAAACTATTTCTAGAATATTTGGCATGAGAAACTATTTCTAGAATATTTGGCATCCTTCATAAAAACTCAAGAAGTCTTTTAGGATTTCTGGACACCATGTGTTAAGAGAACACTCTGATTCTGCACTCTGGAAAAACTCAAGTGCCAGGAGCAGACTTCTCATAAAGACAGAATGATGAAGGTGCCAAGGCTCGATCCCTATGAGCCTGGCCCCACTCTCTCTATGTCCCTGCCTCGGCCTTCCTGTTCCTTGAGAGAGCCAGATGCCAGGAAGAGAGTCCTGGCCCTTGAGCATTCTGGAAGCAGCACTCACTCCTGCTGCATGTGTCCTGCCTGCCTGGTAGCTGCTGACACGCCACCAAATCTTTCCTTATCAACAAGGCATGCCGGCAGTGCCTTCAGAAAACAGCCACGACCTCTTCTGGGGGGCTGTTGAAGAGGTGGTAGAAATCTGCACATTTCAGGTGAAACATGTTTTTCCTATAGAAAAACACACTGAATATTTTACTGTTTAAAATGTTTGATGTGGTTACTCAGGAAAATATTTTATTTTGCTTTTCAAATATATTACAATGTTCACTTTCATCCCCAAACTGGAAGGCTGAATAACCTTCATAATTCATCTCATTTCTGGGTACACCATAGAAAATGAGGCTCAAGATGTTTATTAAGTCAGGAGTTAGACACTGCTATTCTAGTTCTCAGTTTTTTACCCCATAAAAATTGTAACTGCCCCTGGAGAGACTGAAACCCCAGTTTCATTAGCTCCTTAATACAGGCAAACATCGAGCCTTCTTGCACATGTGCAGTATGTGGCACACATAAGTCGTGCTCATGATGGTCCACGTGGTTGCCAAGTAGCGGCAGCCCTGGGACCGCTATTCCTGCAGCTGTTAGGGCAGCAGGCCCGCACTGGTCCTAAGGCACATACTGTCACCTCTGCAGCTCCTCTCTGTCTTGCTTATAGACTCCAGAATGTGTCCAGGTAGCTCCAAGACCTTTAGCTTTGGACAAGGCATTCATTAAAAGCTGAGATAAAATCAAGGCACATTCCAGGGTTTTAGTTTTGTATTAGAGTATATACTAAGACACATATCAGAGAAATTATGTGCCAAAAATCCAAGCTAGTCCAAAGTCAACCTTGACATCAGATCTACATAATTATACTCCGTTTTCATCTTTGGCATTTTAAGACTAATATGACACACAGATGCTTTGATGACAGGGATTCACCGCTCTCCAGTGCCGGAATGTTGCTGAAAATTCCAGCCGGGGACTGATCCTCTTTGATGCCAGCTCCAGGGCTGCATGCAGCAAACGTGGAGTGTTTACTATGTGCCCGCCACCCCATGTGCTGCAGGAAACAAAGAAAGCCAGGAACCACCCTTGTCCATGCCATCCCTACTTCACATCTCTAGCAAGAGCTAGCAGGGTTGTGAGGCCTGTGCAACTTAGCGTGACCCCCAGCAGGGCACTCAGCGTGGACCAGGGGGAGGCACCAGGGAAGGGGGTGCTGCAGGAGTACACAAGAGAGGTGCCTAACCTAAACACTGATAACAACAGCTAACACTGAGATGGTGTTTACAGTGGGCAGGCAGTGCTCCAGGGCACTCTAACTCATCCAATTGGGCCATTTAATACTTAAAACTACCATGAGATGAATTCTAGTTATTATCCCAATCTCACCGGTGAGAGAATGGAGGCACAGAAAGGTTAAGGAATTTGCCCAAAGCCACACAGCTGTAAGTGGCAATGCCAGGACCTGAGCTAGGAAGACTGGCTCCAGAGGCTGTTCCTCACCACTCCATCATGCCAACTCTAAATGTGGCCTATCAGAGGACGACCCTTCAGAAGGGTCCTGATCCACAAATCCCATTTAAAAGGCTCAAGGAATGAATTTTTCTTCTCTTAGACCAGGGCTCTAGGAAGTTCTGGAAGTACATACAGACCACTTAACTGGGCCTGATATCAGGAAAAGACTTCTTTTTTCACACCCCAGGGAAGATGGTCCTAGAAACAAACTATACTACCAGGCAATTTTCCTTTATGTTAAACTAAATCTGTTTTCTGGAAATTTAAGGTTATTATCTTTATCCTTTTCCTTATCTTGGGCCCTGAAAAAATGAAGTTTCTGCTTCTGTACTAGAGTATAAGAAGGTAATTTAAAAACTTAAATATTTAAGAAAATCAGAGTTTTCTAGAATAAAACTCCCTCAACACTTTCCTTTTTTACTGTTTTAAATTTGTTATGTCCACAGCCCTTTCTTTTCTTTCTGATTGAAAGCATATAGGGATGTCCTCCTATTAAATGTCCTCTCCATTTACGGATTTACTGGAACCTATTCCAGTGCTAAAAAACCATGATGTGCCTGAAGGGACTGCTCAGTTCAATATCTTACTCATTTGTGACTTGAAAAAGTACTAAAATAAATTTTTATTTGTTTTTTAATTTCTAGCTTTTCTTCTTTTTATTTTTTAAATAAAAAATTAGGCAGGGTGCAGTGGCTCATGCCTGTAATCCTAACACTTTGGGAGGCTGAGGTGGGAAGATCACTTGAGGTCAGAAGTTTGACTAGCCTGGTCAATATGGTGAAACCCAGTCTCTATTAAAAATACAAAAATTAGCCAGAAATCAATTGAACCCAGGAGGCGGAGGTTGCAGTGAGCCGAGAATGTGCCATTGCACTTCAGCCTGGGTGACGGAGCAAGACTCCGTCTCAAAAAAAAAAAAAAAATTAAATGTCATAGTTTAAGAATGATGATGTTTGATAAAATTCCCCCTGCCCCGCCAGCAGTAATGGTTCCCAAAGCAACCAATATACTGGTTTGGGAAAGTATGTGGATTTACAGTCAGATATCTTGGTTGAAATTCTAAACCTTACTAAACTGTCCGATATGACAGGGGCATATGTGTAGGTTTGATACAAGGTTATACTGCATGCTACTGAGGTTTGTGCTTCTATTAATTTTGTCTCCCAGATAGTGAGCATGGTACCAGTACCCAAAAGGAAGTTTTTCAGGCCTTTCCCACCTCTATACCTCTTTCCTTTTGGAGTCTCCAGTTTCTATTGTTCCCATTTCTATGTCCATAAGTACCCAGTGCTTAGCTTCCATGTATAAATGAGAACATATTTGTATTTAGTTGTTCTGTTTCCACATTAATTCACTTAGAATAATGACCTACAGCTGCATCCATGTTTCTGCAAAGAATATGATTTCATTCTTTTTCATGGCTGTGTAGTACTTCACAGTGCATATATATCACATTTTCTTCATCCACTACTGATGGACATCTAGCTTGATTCTGTATCTTTGCTATGGTGCTACAATAAATATACAGGTGAAAGTGTGTCTTTTTGGTACACTGATTTATTTTCCTTTGGGCATATACCCAGTAGTGGGATTGCTGGGTCAAATGGTAGTTCTATTTTAGTTCTTTGAGAAATCTCCAAACTGCTTTTTATAGTGGCTGAATTATTTTAAAATTTTACCCACAGTGTATAAGTGTTCCCTTTTCTCTGCAGCCTCACCAACACATTTTTTTAAAATTTTGTCTTTTTAATAATAGCCTTTCTGCTGTGAGGTGGTATCTTGTCATGGTTTTGATTTGCATTTCTCTGATGGTTAGTGATGTTGAGCATTTTTTCCTGTGTTTGTTGGTCACTTGTAAGTCTTCTTTTGAGAAGTGTTTGTTTATGGCCTTTGTCCAGTTTTTAGCAGGGTTATTTGTCTTATTCGCATTGATTTGTTTACATTCCTTATGGATTCTAAATAAATTATCATTGTTAAATGCATCATAATATCAGATTTCTTTGTTTAAAATATTTCTACAAGGGTGATGAATGGAAACATGAAAAATATAACTGTGAATGTGAGGCCCCTGGTTAACCAGAGATAATGGAGATGGATCAACTGGGCTTTATGATGACATCTTGCCACCATGAAATAGACAGAAGCCAAAGAGTTAGGAGAGCAGATACCCATCCTCTCTAAAGGCCTGACAGTGCCTTTTATACAAATAAGGAGAAACATGGTCTTGTTTTAATTAAAAATGACCTTAATTAAGTCCATTATTCTCAACATAGTAAATACCCACAGCAGGAAAGCAAATCCAGTAAAATAGAGTGTTAATAATAAAAAGGTAGAGTTCTCACAGAAGAAATGCTATTCTGGCAGAAACCCATTTAATTTTGGTCATAAAAATAAAACCAATTTTTAAAAAAATTATAAGCTTAGAAATGGTAATACTGCAAATGCCTTTATAATTTTTTTTCCTGTCATATACCTCTCAGAAAATTTTCCAAATCGGTCTATCACCATTAATCCTCTGAGAGGCAAAAATCCTGGCCAATGTTGGCTGCAGGGTGGCAATTTGGTCACACATGCTCTTCTTGGTGATTTGTAGCTCAAACAGACAAAACAGCAAATGGCGAACCTTGATCAGATTCCAGTTGAATGCCTTGGAAGTCTTAGGCTACAGATTCTGTCTGCTGTCATTATGCCTGGAACATTTTGGTTTTAGTGCCTCTCGATGTGGTCAGATGCTGGTCAGGAGACTCAGGGTCTAGTGCCACCTCTCCTGCTAGCTGAGAGTGACATCTTGAGACATACAGCTGTGCAGTCCTCACATGTTTCATATCATTGCTGGGACCAAATCAATGTCTTGCACACTTCAGTCCAAGTCTTCAAGTCTCACCATTAGAATTCTTAAAATACCTGCACTCCACATGTTTTGTTATTTATTTAATATTGCTTTTAAACTGGACTTTAATTAATTCATTAAAAAAATTTAACCTCTAAGTAAAAAATCCATAAAATCACAGTTATGATACGCTAGAGATTTTAAGTAAAACATTTGAGGCAAGCATATTATTAAAAATTGTATAATAAAATTACAGGCAGAGTGGTATGTGCCTACAGTTTCAGCTACCTGGGAGGCTAAGGCAAGAGGATTGCTTCAGTTTCCCAGGAGTTTGAGACCAGACTGGTCAATATAGTGAGACCCTGTCTCTATTTTTAAAAGATATTATAATAATATCCAAAATAGTCTTTAATGTTATTTATAGAATATAAAGATAATTTTCTTACTCTTGCTCATTTAAAAGAAATGTTTGCTGTATAATTTGGTTTCAATCAATTAGTAAGAAAAACATGACATCCACATGTAAACTGTTTGAAACTTAAACATACTTAAAACATATGAGTCTTATTTAAAGAATAGTGAGCTGAGAAGCTCCACAGTCTTACTTGCCAGAAAAACAACCATAACTGATGAAATATTAATGTGTAAAAGAGTAACCATTTTGAGTCTGAAAATTGTCCAAGTGAATTTCAGCAGATTAATAAATATCTTGTTTCAAGAAAATCTATTAAATTTCTTACTTCCATTGCAGGAACTGTGATAATCTGTGTCACTTAAGCCACAGACAGTGAGAGTCTGTGGCATTTGAGCCACAACCCACTCCTTCCTTCTCCCTTCCCCAGTTCAGCACAGGGAAGCTCTACACTGAGTGGGTGTGGCAAAAAACAAGGTTTCCTCTCTCCCCACTTCCCAACAAAGCCTATGGTACCTCCAGTGAAAGGCAGGCATCATCACATTCCTGTTGCAGAGGTTAAATTACAGGTGAATGCAGTCAAGAGGCCATAGGCTTCCTATGACCACGTGGCCTTTCTTGTTGTACCCCTTCCTCACCTCCACTCTTAAGGCAGAAAATCTAAGCTAAAAAGCTAAAAAGACTAGAGCCTCTACCCAGTGTCCTGCCCATCCTGCCCATAAACTTGAGGAGGGCTCACTCAGGCAAGTGAGTTGATGCCCCCAGTCAACTCAGAAATTTTGCCCTGGCGGTATAGGCAGGCCATAAGAACAAAGAGTTCCAAAGCTCTGCTACCAAAAACTGACTTTATTTAGGACAGCATATGAAAGAGTGCTTCCAAAAACAGTAGAAATTTTGGAAGTAAGCAATTAGGAGGAGGCTAGTAGCTTTATGAGAGTAACAAGCTTAACTCTAGGTCAGCAATTTTACGAGAATTAGAGAAAGAGACAGTTAAGAAGAACCTTTCTGGGGTCAGAACAAACCTCAAAGGCTAGATTCAAAAACGACCCCTACAAATGGGCCTGAATTTAGTTGGATCAGACTCCATAGCAATTTATACCCCAGACATAGAGGAAAACAATAAAGCAATCAGCCAGCAATTAGTGGAAACTAACATCTGGGTGTGACACAAACTAAGGCAGACAGCTTAACAGAAATATGAGGCAAAGAAACAAAGAGAACTCTGCTAAAGTCGCTGCCATCCTAGGGTGACTGTACCATATCCAAGGCTGTGCTCTCTGAGGAGTGACATCAGAGGCTTCACACTGCAAGGAAAACAGACTTTAATAAAATAGTCCAACAAACTTACTAAATAAACAAGAAATAAGAAGTTCTAGGGAGAAGAAGAAAATCATTATCTAGAGTTAATACAATATGTTATCAAAATATCCAGTTTTTAGCAACAAAAAATGAGACAAGCAAAGGAAAGTGTGATGCATACACAGGAAATAAAGAAGGCAATAGAAACTACTTGTGGGAGGGCCTAGATATCCAGCTTAACCAAGACTTCAGAATAGCCATTACAAATGTGTTCAAAGAACTAAAGGAAACAATAATTAAAGAAGCAAAGCAAGGTATAATGGCAATGTTGCATCAAATAGAGAATATCAATAAAGAAATAGAATTATCAATGAAAAAAACAAATGGAATGCCTGGTATTGAAAATACAATAACCAAAATAAAAAATTCACTAGAGCCTAACAGTAGATCTAAACTGGCATAAGAGAGATTTAGCAAACTTATAGATTGATATAGACTGTGCATTCTGCGTAACAGAAAAATGATTGAAGAGAAACAAGTGGAGCCTCGGGGGGGAAAAAAACACAAGACATCATTAATCACAACATATACAACATACACCAGATAGAGACCATCCTGGCCAACATGGTGAAACCCCAACTCTACTAAAAATACAAAAATACATTATAGAAGTATCACAGGAAAGAAAAGAGAGAGAAATAAGCAGAAACAAAAATCCAAAGAATAATGGCTGAAAATGTACTAAAGTTATTGAAAAAGTTAATCTACACACTCATGAATTACAACAAACTCCAAGTAGGATAAATTCAAAGAGATCAACAGACACATCATGGTAAAATTGCTGAAAGCCAAAGCAAGAAAAATAGTAACAGACAAATGATTCATCATTTACAAGGGAACCCTATTAAGATTAACAACTAAGTGCTCATCAGAAACAATGAAAGCCAGAAGACAATTGGATGACATATTCAATATGCCAAAATTTATTTAAAAAGACTGCCAACCAAGAATTTTATATTCAGCAAAACTAGCTCTCAAATGTTAAGACAAAATAAAGACATTCCTAGGTAAACCAAAACTGAAAGACTGTTGCTAGTAGACTCAATAAATACTAAAGGAATTTCTTTAGGTTGAAAGCAAGTAACCCCAGACAGTAATTTGAATCTGCATGAACAAAGATCTCTAGTAAAGGTAATTGCATAATTATAAAAGATAGTATAAGTGTATATTTCTTCTTCTTTCTTCTCTTAATTTAAAAGGCAATTATTTAAAACAAATATATGCATAAGTAATTATCCCACTGGCCCAATAATATGCAGGAATGTAATCTATTTCATAATGACAGCACAGAGGAGGTGACTAGGAGCAAAGCTGTACTACGCAAAAAGAATGCTACCAGATGGTAACTCAAATCCACAGGAACAAATGAAAAGGTAAAATTAGAAGGCTAATACAAGATATGCTATAAATAGATGCTTGTTCTCACTTCTCTCAAATTATTTAAAAGCATGAAATGACACAAAGTAACAATTATAACAATGTATTGTTAGGTTTGTAACATAGAGAGCTAATGTGTATAACAACAAGAGCACAAAAAAAGATAGGAAACACCCCTGTAATCCCAGCACTTTGGGAGGCTGAGGCAGGTGGATCACGAGGTCACCAGATCGAGACCATCCTGGCCAACATGGTGAAACCCCAACTCTACTAAAAATACAAAAAAATTAGCTGGGCGTGGTGGCACATGCCTTTAGTCCCAGCTACTTGGGAGGCTGAGGCAGAAGAATTGCTTGAACCTGGGAAGCGGAGGTTGCAGTGAGCCAAGGTCATGCCACTGCACTCCAGCCTGGCACCTGGGGATGGAATGAGACTCTGTCTCAAAAAAAAAAAAAAAAGATGGGAAACAGCTATTTAGGGTACAATTATATATATATATATATATATATATATATATATATATGAGAGAGATATATATATATATCTCTTACACTAGAATTTAGTGAAAATCTCAAGTAGATTCTGACAAGTTATGTGCGTTAAGCTTGAGAGCAACCACTAAGAAAATAACTTTTAAAAAGTAGTATAGGAAGAATAGAGGGAGAAAAAAAGATGAGACATATAGGAAACAAAAAGTAAGTGGCAAATACAAACCAAATTATATCGATAAGATTACATATGAATGAAGTGGACAATACAATCAAAAGGCAGAGACTGTAGGAGTGGAGAAGAGAACAAGATCTAACTATATGCGATATAAAAAATAAAATTTAGAATCAAAGATAGCAATACATTGAAAATTAAAAAATGGAAAAAGATGTACAAACAACAGTCATAAGAAAATGGGTGTGACCATACTAATATTAGACAAAATAGACTTCAGAAAAAATGTTACAAGGGATTAAAAAAAGACATTTAATAATGACAAAGAGTTCATTCCATCAGAAAGAATGAACAATTACACACACATATACATCCAACAACAAACTCCCAAAATACATGAAGCAAAAACTGACAGAATTTAAAGGAAAAACAGACAACTTAAGAATAATAGTTAGATACCACAATACTCCACATTCAATAATAGATAACAAGGCAGAGGATCAATAAGGAAACAGAAGACTTAAATACAGTATAAAGCCAAATAAACCTAACAGATGGACCCCTATAGAACACTCTAATCTACAACAGTAGAATGTAGAATGTGACATTCTCAAGGATAAACTACATGCTAGGCCATGAAACAAAATAATTGAAATCACCCAATATATACTCTATGATTAAACTACAATAGCATTAAAAATCATAACAGAAAGAAGATCAGGGAATTAAAAAAGTCACAAATATATACACAATGAACAACATACACATTTAAAAAACACATGGATTGGGCTGACTGTGGTGGCTCATGCCTGTGATCTCAGCACTTTGGGGGGCCAAGACAGGAGATTGGCTTGAGCCTAGGAGTTTGAGACCAGCCTGGGCAATCTAGTGAGACCTCATCGCAAAAATAGAACACTACAAAACAGAAAAAGAACAACCTATGGGTCAAAGATGGAATAACAAGGAAATTTCTCCCCCAAAAGGGAATCTAGAAAACAGTATGAGATGAATGCAAATAAGGGCAAAACATACCAAAACTTATGGGACACAGCTACAGGAGTACTCTGAAGGAAATTTACAGCCATAAAAGCCTGTATTAAGAAAGAAGAAAGATATCAACGTAATAACCTAATCTACAATAAGACAGTGGACCAAAAGGAATACATTAAACCAAAATCAAGAAAAAAAGAAAGATGGAAATAACAAAGATTACAGTAATAAAATAGAGAATAGAAAAACAGAGAAAATCAACAAACCATAATTTGAATCTTGTAAAAGATAGACAAAAATTAAGAAATCTTTAGTAGACTGACATAGGAAAAAAAGAATAGACTAATTACTAAAATCAGGAATGAAAAGGGTAATATTATTATCAGCCTTACAATGATAACAAGGACTGCAATGGAATATTATGAGTAACTGTATGCCAACAGATTAGATAACTTGTACAAAATGAAAAAATTTCTAGAAAGACACAAATGACCAAAACTAAATCAGGAAGAAATAGCAAATCTCAGTAGACCTGTAACAAGAGACTGAATTAGTAATTTAATTTTTACATTTATTATCATCATTATTATTTTGAGACAGAGTTTCACTCTTGTTGCCCAGGCTGGAGTGCAATGGCACAATCTTGGCTCACCACAACCTCCACCTCCCAGGTTCAAGTGACTCTCCTGCCTCAGCCTCCTGAGTAGCTGGGAGTACAGGCATGTGCCACCATACCTGGATAATTTTGTATTCTTAGTAGAGATGGGGTTCTCTATGTGGGTCAGGCTGGTCTCAAACTCCCAACCTCAGCCCACTTGCCTCAGCCTCCCAAAGTGCTGGGACTACAGAAGTGAGCCACCATGCCCAGCTGAATTAATAATTTTAAAACTTCCCAGAAACTAAAAGCCCAGACCAAGATGGCTTTACAGGTAAATTTTACGAAATATTTAAAGAATAATTAAATTCGGAGAGATCCAAGATGGCCACGTAGCAGCAGCTCAGGATTGGAGCTCCCAGTGAAAGTTCAGAGAGCGAGTGGATGCTGCAATTGCAGACGAATTTTTGATGCCCACAGACTGGGAGATTCCCGGAGAAGGAGCCACACGGGTCGCCAGCACGACTCTTTTGGCCGGCGCGGTGCTTCTCAGTGCAGAGTGTACGGGACTGGATGCCCTTTTAGTCAGGCTCGTCCGGTCCCATTCCTACAAGGAGAACAGCAATTGGAAGCGCTGAGGACTGAGAACAAGCACAGCTGAACCCGGGAAGGCCCAGCTCTGTGGGGAAGGGGCACCCCCCGAAGGAAAACTAAGAAACAGAAAAAACTTCATCACCAACAAGCCGGACGTCCACTCAGAGACCCA
>CAUYQU010014622.1:0-113075 GCA_963574635.1 Cheracebus regulus | reverse complement strand
TGTGGCTCCTTCTCCGGGAATCTCCCAGTCTGTGGGCATCAAAAATTCGTCTGCAATTGCGGCATCCACTCCCTCTCTGCGCTTTCACTGGGAGCTACAATCCTGAGCTGCTGCTACGCGGCCATCTTGGATCTCTCTCCCGAAACCCTGTCTTTACTAAAAACACAAAAATTAGCCAGCATGGTGGTACACATCTGTAATCCCAGCTACTCAGGAGGCTGAGGCAGGAGAATTGCTTGAACCTGGGAGGTGGAGGTTGCAGTGAGCTGAGATTGCACCATTGCATTCCAGCCTGGGTGACAGAGCGAGACTGCAAAAAAAAAAAAAAAAAAAAAAAAGGTGGAATTGTCCTGGGCTGCCCCATTAGCCACTTATGCAAAATAACAGGGAAGTTTCAGGAGCCTGAAGCAGCTGCAGTGACTACCATTTAAGACACAAAGGAAACTTGTGAGGAGGAAGAGGTGGGAAGGCTGGGGAGGGCGGTAGAGGACAGCCAGCCTGGAGCTTCCGCTTGGATGTCCTCAGAGCTGTGGTTCTCAATGTTGTTTGCACATCAGAATCACCTGGGAGCTTTAAAAGATACTGAAGGCAGCTGGGTATGGTGGCTCACACCTGTAATTGCAGCAGTTTGGGAGGATCACTTGAGGTCAGGAGTTTGAGACCAGCCTGGCCAACATGGTGGAACCTCGTCTGTACTGAAAATATATAAATTAGCTGGGTGTGGTGGTGGGTGCCTGTAATCCCAGCTACTCAGGAGGCTGAGGCAGGAGAATCACTTGAACCTGGGAGGTGGAGGTTGCAGTGAGCTGGGATTGTGCCAGTGCACTCCAGCTTGGGTTATGGAGTGAGACTCTGTCTCAAGAAAAAAAAAATACTAAAGCCAGGAACAACCTACTGACACTCTGATTTTATGGGTGTGGGTGTGGCTTGGGGAGCAGGATGTTTGGAAGCTCCCTGGGTGATTCCAGTGTGCTACGTTAGAGGTGCCCTAGTTGGTCCTGCAGAAGTGTGAACAGACTGGAGTTGTCCCTGTCAGGAGAAATTGTCTAAGACTTGGAGATGGAAAAGAGGGATTCTGGGCATGTTTTCCATGGGTTTCAGGGATTAGCTGTTTACACAGGACTCTGTTCGATGTCTGTTGACCAGGCTTATTTATTTATTGGTTTGTTTGTTTTTGAGATGGAGTCTCACTCTGTCACCCAGGCTAGAGTGCAGTGGCTTGATCTTGGCTCACTGCAAACTCCATCTCCTGAGTTCAAGTGATTCTTCTGCCTCAGCTTCCTGAGTAGCTGGGATTACAGGCACTCACCACCGCGCCTGGCTAATTTTTGTATTTTTAGTAGAGATGAGGTTTCATCATGTTGGCCAGGCTGGTCTTGAACTCCTGACCTCAGGTGATCCGCCCACCTCGGCCTCCCATAGTGCTAGGATTGCAGGCGTGAGCCACCGCGCCTGGCCTGACCAGACTATTTTAATCCTCTGATGGGGAGGCGTTAAGTGGTACAAAATGGAAATGATTATTGTCCATAACAATGCAAATGGATTTTGTCCCACAGAGATACAGTTGGTGTCCGTCCCATAGAAAAGATGACTGTAAATATTATATTTTATTGCCCTGTAGGACATTGCCCATCTTGGTATCTATTAGTGAATTCATCCTAGCATTCCTAACTGCGTCTATATAGAGAGCTGATTTTCAGATTCTGTTTTCAACTGCTCTTCACATCTTGTTGGTTCCCTCATTAATTAAAAAGTTGAATGAAATTATTTACATGTTTATTTTATAGTTGACAGTCCTGTCTGCAACTTTTTGAAAATTACCATTTGGCTCCCCCCGAGGGAGACCTGTGCCCCTTCCTCCCCAACCCTCCGTGCCCAGTTCCCCACCTGGCTGTAGCTCTATCATGTGGTGCTGTCTCCCCTGCTATACTCAGGGTCCTGGGGACCCACATTTCACCCTGCTGGTTTGTTGGGTTTTGTGACGTCTTTATTCTCTGCACCTGGTCCAGGGTGAGGGAAAGAGTAGGTGCTCAATAAATGTTTCTGGGGAGCCCCGCCCCATCGTCACCAGCATGGATTACCCAGCGACACTTCATCGGCACCTAATTCACTGTGTTGGTTTTTTTTTTCCTTTTTCTTTTTTGAGACAGAGTCTCTCTCTGTTGCCCAGGCTGGAGTGCAGTGGCTCCATCTCGGCTCACTGCAAGCTCCACCTCCCAGGCTCAAGCAATTTTCCTGCCTCAGCCTCCTGAGCAGCTGGGATTACAGGTGCCTGCCACCATGCCCGGCTAATTTTTGTATTTTCAGTAATTTTGTATTTTTGTGATTTTGTATTTTTTGTAGAGACGGGGCTTCACCATGCTGGCTAGGCTGGTCTTAAACTCCTGACCTCAGGTGATCCACCTGAGTTCAGGCAATACTCCTGCCTCCTGGCCAGAAACAAATATTTTTTAAGATAAGGGCCAGGTGCAGTGAGCCAAGATTGTGCCATTGCATTCCAGCCTGGGTGACAGAGCAAGACTCCATCTCGAAAAAAAAAAAAAAAGGTCCAGCTCGGTGGCTAACGCCTATAATCTCAGCACTTTGGGAGGCCGAGGCAGGTGGATCACCTGAGGTCAGGAGTTCAAGACCAGCCTGTCCAACATGTTGAAACCCCGTCTATACAAAAAATACAACAATTAGCAGGGCATGGTGGTGCATGCCTGTAGTTCCAGCTACTCGGAAGGGTGAGGAACAAGAATCGCTTGAACCTGGGAGGCAGAGGTTGCAGTGAGCCAAGATAGCACCACTACACTCCAATGTGGACGACAGAGTGAGATTCCGTCTCAAAAAAGAGAAAAAGAAATAGCTGTAGTTTCAAGTTTAGTAGGATTCTTACTGTATCTCTGGTGGAAACAACCCCAGCCTCTCCCTACTTTCCCAGAAGCCAGGACTTTGAACCTGGCAGAGCTTAAGTTTGCAGAATTGGCGAAAGACGCTACACTTGCTTCCTGAACCAATGTATTCTAGCACAAAGCTCCATGTAACAGCCATTGATTTAGTATATCTACTGCATCCCAGAGAACAGCACACCTCAGCTGCAAGACATCACCCCTTATCCAGGGCCTTGGATGAATCTTTACTAGGCCATTCTACCATTCTCTCAGTTTGGATGTTTCCAGATGGAGGGGTATATGTCAAGACCAATGGATCTTGAAGTCATGAGCGTATTACCAACCTCCTTTGCCTCTGGAAGTTGAAGGTGGGGATTGATTGGGACAAGAGTGAACTTTTGGGAGTGATGGAAATGCTTTATGTAGTGATGGTGCCTTGGGATACACAGTACATGCATTGGTCAAAACTCCGTGAATATACTAGTGAGTTCTGGGCACGTAAGTTTTGCCTCAAAAGGAAAAAAAATGCCGGCCGGGTGTGGTGGCTCATGCCTGTAAACCCAGCACTCTGGGAGGCCGAGGCAGGAGGACCGCTTGAGGTCAGGAGTTCGAGACCAGCCTAGCCAACATGGTAAAACCCTATCTCTACTAAAAGTACAAAAGTTAGCCAGGCATGGTGGCATGTACCTGTTATCCCAGCAACATGAGAAGCCAAGGCATGGGAATCGCTGGAACCCAGGAGGCAGAGGTTCTTGTGAGCCAAGATTGTGCCACTGCACTCCAGCCTGGGCAACAGAGTGAGACTCCATCTCAAAAAAAAAAAAAAGGAAAAATGCAAATAAACACAGAGGTCTAGCTAGTGATAGGCATGCCACATGTTTTAGAGGGAGTGCACTGATGACAGTAATTTACTTTGAAATGCATCAGAAATAAGGTGCAGTGATGGACGGATATGTGATAAGGCAAGAGAAATTGAGTATTAATAGTGGAATCTAGGTGGTGGATATATGTGTGTTCACTGCAGCATTCTCTCAACTTTGCTGTACATTTGAAAATGCTTCTAATAGCACATTGGGGGGAAACTAGTGGGAAATAGCTAGGGAGGGAGCCCAGTGGGGGAGGCCCTGAAGGGGAGCTCAGCGGGCCTCATCACAGCAATAAAGGAAGCACAGCAAGCTGGGGATGAATTGGGGCTGGTGCCAGTCTCCTCGAGGGTGTGATGCGTAGGTGAGTCGCGGCTACAGGAAACTCATCATTGGGAGGATGACTTTTTAATTTTGCAAAAAGTAATTTGCAGCAACACAGATTGGCTAAATTATGTCCACTGAAAGTGTTTAACCTACTCTTTTGGGAGACTATGTAATGAATGAAAAACACTGGTCCGGACTTAGACAAATTTCCTTTCCTTTTCTCCCCTCCCTTTCCCTCCCCTCTCCTCTCCTTTCCTTTCTTGAGATAAGGTCTCCTCTGTCATCCAGGCTGGAGTGCAGTGGTGTGATCTTGGCTCACTGCAACCTCCGTCTCCTGTTGAAACCAGAGATCCTCCCACCTCAGCCTCCCAGGTAGCTGGGATTACAGGCACACGCCAACATACCCTGGCTAATTTTTAAATTTTTTGTAGAAACGGGGTTACCCAGGCTGGTCTTCAACTCCTGGGCTCAAGCGATCTGCCCACCTCAGCTTACCAAAGTGCTGGGATTACAGGCATGAGCCGCCGTGCCTGGCCACAGATTTTTCAACCATAGCTGTCTTCCTTATGAACTGGGCTGTCTTAGGCAACCTGCTAAATCTTTCAGTCTCTGTCACAGTTTCTTCATGTGTCGCTTGGGCATAGTTCTGCCTACCTAATGGGTAGGGTTAAATGGAAGTTCTCAACAAATGGTAGTTTTTATTTATTTTTTATTTTATTATTATTTTTTGAGACAGTCTTGCTCTGTCACCTGGGCTGGGGCGCAGTGGTGCGATCTCAGCTCACTGCAACCTCCACCTCCCGGGTTCAAGAGGTTCTCCTGCCTCAGCCTCCCGAGAAGCTAGGATTACAGGCACCTGCCATTGTGCCCAGCTAATGTTTGTATTTTTGTAGAGACAGGGTTTCACCATGTTGGCCAGGCTGGTCTTGAACTTCTGACCTCAGCCAATCTGCCTGCCTCAGTCTCCCAAAGTGCTGGGATTACAATCGTGAGCCACCGTGCCTGGCCCAAATGGTAGTTTTTATACCTTTCCACATGTAAGCAAAGATACTTGCCCAGAAAAATTTGATTTTACCTGGAGCATCACTCAGAAGAACAATATATGTTGGGATTTGAAGCCAGAAGACATGTCATCAGGTATGATATTTAGGACATGTGGTTCTTCAAAGACTCTCTATGTCTACGGTTTCTTAGCTTGTGGGATGATCAGTAACGCTTGTAAAGGAAATCTCCATCCCAGCATGTCCTAAAACATGCCAGGGCCACTGTATCATTCACTACATTTCTTTTCTTCTTGCGTCTTTCTTTAAAAACAGCAGCTACAGAAGGAGGAGCATGCCTGTATTTTATAACTCCTTTCTCTCTCCTGCTGATTTCCTGGCAAGCGTCCGATTTCATTATGACATGGAGAATCAACTTTGGGCCGCAGGAGGCTCATTGAGCTGCCGTAATGCCTGGGCACTTACTCATCACCCTCTCCCACGCTGCTTCCAGCCTTGACAGTCAGCACAACAAACACTTAATGACTCCCGACTTCCGGGAGGCCTCATATTTCACACCCGATGGGCTACAGTCTGCAGTGGGTCTGTTCCTCCCCATGTTTGCAAAAAACTGGCAGAGGCATAATCGTAAAGTTTTATTCTCCCATCTTCTTCTGCTTGTTTGTAAGGGCTTCCAGACACACATAACTTACTGATAGTCGGACTCTGAAAGAAGCTTCTCCAAGAACGCCTGCTGGGTAATTGAAATGCTTTTCAGAATTTTTCATTTCTATCACTATGCAGTTATCAATGGCGGCATTCCTGCAGAATGTATTGCTCTTGCAAGCACTTGCTGGGGCTTTGCAGGGTCTTCTGAATCCGATTTGATTTTGTTTACAGTTGCTGGCTTGTTTGGTGACTTGGAGATGGTGGTATGTTGGGATGACGTCCAGGAAGTCCAGGAGTAGACTTTGCGGATAGAGAATGATGGCAGAATCTTTCTGCCTTAGTTTTTCCACTGTCTTCTTTTCTTTTTTTAAAGGCAGGCTCTTGTTCTGTCACCAGCTAGGAGTGCGGTGGTGCAATCACAGCTCACTGCAGCCTTGATCTCCTGAGCCCAAGCAAAACTCCCAGCTCAGCCTCCTGAGTAGCTGGGACCACAGACATGTGCCACCACACCCAGCTAATTTTTTAAATTTCTTGTAGAGAAGGAGGGCTCCCTATGTTGCCCAGGCTGGTCTTGAACTCCTGGGCTCAAGCAGTCGCCCTGCCTCAGCGTCTCAAAGTGCTGGGATTACAGGCATGAGCCACACTGCACACAGCCCACTCTTTTTTTCTTAACCTAATAGTTTGTCTAGGACAGGAGTCCATGTAGCAGAGGAACAAGCACACAGACTCTGAATCAGCCAGCCCTGAGTTCAAATCCTAATCCCCCAACTGCAGTCATTGAGATCCTTGCTTCCAATTCTTTACTCCCTCCTGCACTCTGAGTGACAAATTCCCATCCTTCCCAATGTGACCTTGCAGCAACTCTTGCTTGAATGGGCAGAGTATGTGTGAATGGGAGGAGATGACCGTGAACCTGGCCTTCAGTGGGTTCATGTATTCTTGCCTGTCTCTCCTGTGCTTCCTCCAACTGCCATGAGAAGAATATGCCCTGGGTGGCTGCTGGGTCCAGAATGATGAACATGGAGCCAACCTGAACCCAACCTGCAGCCTGGAGGTGATCCCGGCCAACCCAGAGAACTGTGTGTGAGAAAAATAAATGTTGACAGGGGTTGGCATAATTTTTTCTGTAAAGGGCCAGACAGGCTCAGATGCAGTTTGTCAACTCTGCCCCTGTAGTGCAAAGGCAACCACAGACAACACAGAAGCAGATGTGTGTGCCTGGGACCAATAAAACTTTATTTGTAGACACTAAAATTGGAAATTCACATAATTCTTTTGTGTCAGGAAATATTCCTTTATTGATTTTTTTTAACCATTTAAAAACATAAACTATTCTTAGCTCATGGGCTACAGAAAAGTAGGCAGTGGGCTAGATATGTCTCACTGGCAGTAGTTCGGCCAGCCTTGCTGTAAGCCATTGAGATGTGTGAGCTTTCTTTGTCACAGAGCAAAACTGATTTATATACCCTTCCATTTGTGCAATCTTGAACAAATTACTTATCCCCTCTACATCTCAACTTTCTTTCTCTCTCTCTTTTTTTTTTTTTTTGAGATGAATCTCATTCTGTCATCCAGGCTGGAGCGCAGTGGCATGATCTCAACTCACTGCAATTTCCACCTCCCGGGTTCAAGTGATTCTCCTGCCTTGGCTTCTGGAGTAGCTGGGATTACAGGCACATGCCACCATGTTGGGCTAATTTTTGTATTTTTAGTAGAGATGGGGTTTCACCATGTTGGCCAGGCTGGTCTCGAACTCCTGACCTCATGTGATCTGCCTGCCTTGGCCTCCCAAAGTGCCGGGATTATAGGTGTGAGCCACCGTGCCTGGCCAAATCTCAACTTTCTTATCATAAGATGGCAGTAACAGTAGAATATTTATCATTGTAAATGAAATCATATACAGGAATTGTTTGGATTATAAATGTTTAATATATTATGGTTCTATTCTAAGTACTGTCATTCTAGTAGAGGGAGGGGACAGGATATCTTTCCCCAAAACCCAAGTCAACTGAGGCTGTTTCCCTCTCAGACAAGTCAAACAAGTGGGGCTCCAGGAAGATAACCCTTCAAGGCTGGGGGTGCCGGCAAGCAGAGGCCACCGGCAGCTCACTCCCTGCCGGGCGCTTAGAGTCTGCAGTTTCCTTTGTTCCTGCTCTCAGGACAGCCTGGGGCGTGAAGAAGGTGTGCCCGGGAACTTGGCCTAGGTTCCCAGGAATATAGTCTACATATGAGCATAGAAACTGGGGTCTGCTTCCCATCTGGAAAGAATCTGACGAGCAGCTGGTGATGGCTGTGCAGGTAGGGACCGTGATGCAATTACACAGGAAAAAAGAACGGGGGTCCTCCACCCCATATGTTTTCAGCACTTAGAAGCCATTACAGAGGGCCAGGCACAGTGGCTCATGCCTGTAATCCCAGAACTTTGGGAGTTTGAGACCAGTCTGACCAACATGGAGAAACTCCATCTTTACAAAAATACAGAATTAGCCAGGCATGGTGGTACACGCCTGTAATCCCAGCTACTTGGGAGGCTGAGGCAGGAGAATTTCTTGAACCTGGGAGGTGAAGGTTGCAGTGAGCTGAGATCACTCCATTGCACTTCAGACTGGTCAATAAGAGCAAAACTCCATCTCAAAAAAAAATTTAAAAAAAAGAAGCCATTGCAGAGGACCTCATTGATTCCTGTGGCTCCAGGTGAATGACCGTGATACCGAGGGGAAGCAGGAGTCATGACCTGCCCAGTGCCCAGAGTGCCCTCAGTAAGGGACACCTTACCCAGAGAAGGTGGTAAGTGCATGGACCACTGGCAGGGCTTGAAGGGAAACATGGACATCCCTTTCCTTTTTTTTTTTTTTTTTTTTAGACAAAGTTTCACTCTTGTTACCCAGGCTGGAGTGCAATGGTGCGATCTTGGCTCACTGCAACCTCTACCTCCTGGTTTCAAGCGATTCTCCTGCCTTGGCCTCCCAAGTAGCTGGGAATTACAGGCAGCTGCCACCACGCCCAGCTACTTTTTGTTCTTTTAGTAGAGATGGGGTTTCACCACATTGGCCAGGCTAGTCTTGAACTCCTGACCTCACGTGATCTGTCTGCCTTGGCCTCCCAAAGTGTTGGGATTACTGGTATGAGCCACACACCCGGCCGGACATTACAAACTGTGTAATGGAGATGCACAGTGTCGGTCTGAACATCACTCCAGGAAATGTGGCGGGGGGTGGGGAGTGATGGGCACACCAACTCCATGGAGACCCAGGGCAGGTGGTACCAGAGCCTCAGAGAGAGGTGGGGAGTGCCTCCATTCTTATCTCAGAGCCACAGCTGGGCTGCTGCAGGGCAAATGGGACCTGAGAGCTTTGAATTAGACATGAGGTTGTGGTTTAAAACTAGGAGGCTTTCTAATAACTGAAAATGATCAGGAAAATAATATAGGATCTGCTGAAAATGTCGTTTGGAGATAGAAAGTGGAATTTGACAGAGCATCGCTGAAGGCATTGATTAGAGAAAATGTAAAACCATTTCATGTTTATATCCCTTGAGTCTGAGACTGCTCAATAAACCAGTTAAACATTTGATTACAATCCTCACGTTTTCCCTCAACCCCGTTTCCCTAGCTCCCCTGCCAGTGGGAAAATGTTACAAGCTGGTTTCACCCTTTTGCTTAAGGAAGGAAGGAAAAGGAAAGAAGGGAGGGAGAGAAAGAAAAGCTCCGTGTCATGGCTATTTGCAAGGACACACTTAGGTCCAGCATGCGCTGTTTATTTCTAGAACTTCCTTGATTTAGATGTAACCACAGTTATCATCCTGCTAGGGTGATTTTACCCATGGAAAAAAATGTTATTTCTAGGGTTCACTTGCTTCAGTCTTTCAGGCAAAGTCAGAAAAATGGAACCTGCTCCATTTGCAGAACAGGAAGGAAGGAGGGAAGGAGGGAGAGAAAAAGGGGAGGGAAGATAGAACCACTCCATCAAGGTCTATCTCAAGAGTCATCTGAAGAAATCCTAACCAAAAGAGGACCCAGAATCTGTTTTTTCTATTTTGCCAAGACTACTTTCTCCAGGTTGCAGACATTTACCTTGATCTTGAATTTAAAGATCCACTTAAGGCAGAGTCACGGATTCATCCAATCAGGGTCCCACAAGCCCTGGCCAGCAATTGGCTCAGGGGCCCAGGCCTGAGCCAATCAGAGCAGGGCCTGCTCCTGGGACTGTGATTGGCTCAGAGGTGAGCACGTGACCCAAGATGGCTCCTGTAGGCCAAGGAAAAGGCGTCTGCCCAGTGGCTGGTGGGGAAGCACTCCCAGTGCCTCCGTTGGTGTCTTTCTTGGTCTCTCTCCTGATCCCTCTCTTGACTCCTGCAGGCGAAAGAAGAGGCAGGTTGTCATGTTGGTTATAGCCATCCTACTGATAGGGCTGCCAGATAAAATACGAGAAGCCCAATTTAATTTAAATTTCAAAAACAAAATAAATACATTTGAATTTCAGATATGCAATGATTTGTGGGGAGGGGCTGTCAATATTTGGGATGTAATTATACTAAAAATTTTTTCATTGTCCGGAATTCAAATTAACTGCATGCCCACCATTCATGTATCCATTCATTCATTTTTTGCTACATCTGGCATTGCTGTACCTGTGCATAGGGGCTGCGGACTGCAAAGAGGGCGGATGGCCAGAGGAAACTGCCAAACCCGGGGCTCAAATAATGCTGACAGAGTGACCCTTAAGCCAAGTACTCCAGGCCAGACCCCCTCTGCCAACACTGTTGAAGGCTCAGGGATTCAGGCACAAACCCTAACTCATACAGTCAGGGCCCCACCAGCCTGCCTGAAATGCAAATAAAAAGACATGTTCCTGTATTCCTTAGTTTGTTGACTTGGATGTATACCCACCACACTTAGAAAGCTTTCTGTTTTGAGAATCTAAAATTATTTATCCGAGTGTTCTAGTTTTGTAAAGGTTTCATTTTTTTACACTGGTATCTATAATTCCACCAGAATTAATCTTGGTTAAGGAGAGAGGTGAGAGGCACGATTTTAAAACAACTCTTGAGTTTCCCTGAATCACATGACACAGCAGTTCTCAGATGTCCCCCTTCATTTGGCACCCCTTTGAGCCACAAGTGAGAGGACAGGACAGACAGGAGGAAGGGTCCTTCTCACAGAGACATAGCGTAAGGAGGAGAAGGGTGGAGAGAGGGAGAGAGAGAGAGAGAGAGAGAGAGGGGGGGGGGGGAAAAGGCACTAAAGGAAGAACTCTTAAGATAAAATAATTTTTTTTTTGAGACCAAGTCTCACTTTGTCATTGGGGCTGGAGTGCAGTGGCGAGAGAGATCTCAGCTCACTGCAACCTCCACCTCCTGGGTTCCAGCAATTCTCCTGCCTCAGCCTCTTGAGTAGCTGGGATTACAGGCGTGTGCCACCAAGCTGGCTAATTTTTGTATTTTTAGTAGACATGGAGTTTTACCATGTTGGGCAGGCTGGTCTCAAACTCCTAACCTCATGTTTCACCCACCTCGGCCTCCCAAAGTGCTGGGATTATAGATGTGAGCCACCGCGGTCGGCTAAAATAATTTAAAGTCCAATATTTCTCTCTCTAGAGGGCGAGTCTCCTTCTTCAAGCTGCCTCAGGGGTGTCTGTGGATGTCAGTGCTCTTGCACAAATGTAGTGCTCCATAACCCTGCATGGGTGGGACACGTCCTCATTCCTTCTCCTGACCAGGTTCCTGCCACACATTACCCACGAGTCATGGTTGGAGAGAGCAGTGTGTTTAATCGCCACACTCCCCTACCGTGCCACTTCTCTCCCACCTGCTGGGAAGGCCTCTGCAGACAGAATGCAGTGGAACTGGGGAGAAGAGAGTAAAGGAACCCAGGCTCGTGTTTTTCAGACATCGTCCCCCCAGAAACAGGGCTCACTCTGCATGAGCACCCACAAGGAATATGTGTTATGAGGAGGTAACTGAGGGTTGCATTCAACCTGGGCTACTCCAGTCCCTCCTGGAGCTGTCCCATGGCCTGGAGCTGTCCCATGTCGGCCGTTGTCACACCAATATTCTGGTTCTAACTGTGGGCTCCTAGAGTAATGACAGTCATAGTGGTCGTGTGACACAGGGTAGAGTGAGGTGTACCCTGCTGGAACCCAGGGAAGAAGTGAAGTGTCGTGTGACACCAGCCTCAGAGAGGCTGTACATCCTTGGCTTGGCCTGAGGAAGTGGCTGAGCAGGACACACTTCCAATCCATTGGCGACAACTTGCTGATAAGTCACTGAATTGTAGCCAGTGTTGATTTTTTATTTACTGTCTATTCAGCCCCTGTAGAGTTTGGAATCCATGAGGGTAGGGAAGAGTTTATTTTTTTGAGATGGAGTCTCACTCTGTGGCCCAGGCTGGAGTGCAGTGGTGTGATCTTGGCTCACTGCAACCTCTGCCTCCTGGGTTCAAGTGATTCTCCTTCCTAAGCCTCCTGAGTAGCTGGGACTATAGGCGCATACCACCTTGCCTGGCTAATTTTTGGATTTTTTAGTAGAGACGAAGTTTTACCATGTTGGCCAGGATGGTCTTGATCTCCTGACCTCATGATTCACCTGCCTCGGCCTCCCAAAGGGATGAGATTACAGGTGTGAGCCACCTTGCCTGGCCAAGGGAATAATTTTTTTAAAAAAAACTATTATATCCTCGGTAATTAGAGCAGGGCCTGGCACAGAATGACACAAAAGACATTTTTTGAATGAAGAAAGGAATTAATAATAATGGCAGTAAATGCTTCTAAAGGCATCATAAAACATAGCTCTCTCAGCATGTTTACTTCATGCCAGAGTTTGAGAATCACTTCTCCATAGATCATGCCCCATTAGGACCTTTGCCTTCATCTGCCCAAGTAGTTTGGGTGGCCTCCAGGAGCTCAGACCATCCCCGAGCCTGGCCATTGCTATCACCCACCAAATTGCTCTTGAAATCTCCTTTATCTGGTTTGGCGGGGGCAGATATGAAAAAGGACAGGGAAAGTTTGGCCTCTAGGCTCTCCCCTTCTGCGATTCAAGTGTTCAAGGACAAGGAGCTTCTGACGCCAGAATGATAAAGCTGGCTTCACAGATATCACTGGTGACAGCTGAATGAAAACACATGCAGGCCTTGGCTTTGAGAAAGGGAATGGTGGATAAAGCACACATGGAGGCCGGGTGTGCTGGCTCCCGCCTGTAATCCCAGCACTTTGGGAGGCCAAGGTGGGTGGATCATGAGGTCAGGCATTTGAGACCAGGCTGGCCAACATGGTGAAACTCCGTCTCTACTAAAAATACAAAAATTAGCCGGGTGTGGCGGTGCATGCCTGTAATCCCAGCTACTCAGGAAGCTGAGGCAGGAGATCGTTTGAACCTGGGAGGTGGAGGTTGCAGTGAACCAAGATATGCCGTTGCACTCCAGCCTGGGTGACAGAGTGAGACTTTGTCTTTTAAAAAAAAAGGGTGGGGGACACACATGGGACCCACAGCTACCTGCCCAGCCCTCAGCACGCTTGGCTTTCGGGAGGTGGGAGGGGTGGGGACAGAGGGTGGCAAACAGGCTCCTATTCATGTCTGCGTCTCTCACCTGCTTTCTTCAAGCCATGTTGGCTGTCCTCGCATCAGGTTTTCATAATGGCCATGACAGCTTGTGCTGGAGCCACCTGGGTGTTGGAAAGGCGTTTATCAGTCCCAAACAGTCCAGTCGCTGGCATGTTTTATGGGATTCCAAAACCAAGGAGAATGGAGGAATGTTCTTTCCCTAAGCTTCCCTCAGGAGACAGAGAGGAGGAAAAAAAAAAAAAAAGGAACGGGAGAGATGGAAAGGCTTTTTCACTCCCCCAAATTGGAATCACACTTCAGATGAAAATAATGTGTCTTGAAGGCAGTGATAAGACAGAAGAGAAAATTGCTCTAGAAATGTTCATGATGGCATCTCCCTCTTATCTCTTTGTGCCCCTGTCAACTGGAGACAGTGTTTTCTGCTGATTGAGAAAACCCAGAATATGGAACAAAAGCTGTCTTTAAAGCGTGGTCTCTGAGAACATTAGCCCTTTTTTTTAACGTTTTTAACTTCACGGCTTCAACATGTACGGTTGTTTGACAATTTCACGAGGCAGCTGTGGAGAGAAAACAAAACGTGGCTGCCAATTAGCGCTGCCTCCCTTGCCTGTCCAACCGCTCCATCTTTTCTGAAGCCTTACGTGCATTTTCCAAGCCACTTGGCTTCTTGGATGCTATTTCATTTGCCTGGAACATTCTCACAGATCAGCATTTCACAAGAGCCTCGTTGAAGGCCTGTCTGACGGCATGGTGCTCGGCTGGAGGGTAGCACCAGTACCTTCCCAGCCAGTTCTCATCAGAGAAGAGGTGTCACTTGCTATCATTCATATGTTGGAGTCCTAACCCTCAGGACCTCAGAACTCTGCCCTTATTTGGAAATAGGGTATTTGCAGAGGTCATCAAGTTAAGATGAGGTCATCAGGATGGGCTCTCATCCAAAAACCGGTGTCGTTGTGAAAAGTAAAATTTGGGTCAGGCATCGTGACTCACACCTGTAATCCCAGCTCTTTGGGAGGCTGAGGGAGGTGGATTACTTGAGGTCAGGTTACTTGAGATCAGCCTGGCCAACATGGTGAAACCCCATCGCTACTAAAAATATAAAAATTAGCTGGGTGTGGTGGTGGGTACCTGTAATTCCAGCTACTCGGGAGGTTGGAGGTGAGAGAATCGCTTGAACCTGGGAGGCAGAGGTTGCAGTGAGCTGAGATTGCACCACTACATTCCCACCTGGGGAACAGAGGGAGACTCAATCTCAAAAATAAATAAATAAATAAATAAATAAATAAATAAATAAATAAATAAATAAAATTTGGACACAGATATGCATGTAAAGGGAAGATGATGTGCAGAGACACAGGGAGAAGATGCCATTTGCAAGCCGAGGAGAGAGGCCGGGAGCAGCCCCTTCCCTCACAGACCTCAGAAGGAAGCAACCCTGCCCACACCTTGATCTTGGACTTCTGGCCTCCAGAGCTGCGAGAGAAGAAATGTCTGTTAAGCTCCTCAGTTATTGTTACTTTGTCATGGCAGCCACAGGAAACCAAAACAGTTATTGCAAAATCCCCTGTGGTTTGGAGAGTGCAGAAAGCTGCCTCAGTTTCCCCAGTGTGGCTGAGCATGACCTTGGTTTAAGAAAGATCAGGTCAAGGCTGGATGCAGTAATCCCAGCACTCTGTAATCCCAGCACGCTGGGAGGCCGAAGCGGGTGAATCACGAGGTCAGGAGTTCAAGAGCAGCCTGGCCAACATGGTGAAACCCTGTCTCTACTAAAGACACAAAAACTTAGCCAGGTGTGGTGGCGCCTGCCTGTAACGCCAGCTACTCAGAAGGCTGAGGCAGGAGAATCACTTGAATCTGGGAGGCAGAGGTTGCAATGGGTCGAGATCACGCCACTGCACTCCAGC
Source organism: Cheracebus regulus (assembly GCA_963574635.1). Classification (NCBI taxonomy): domain Eukaryota; kingdom Metazoa; phylum Chordata; class Mammalia; order Primates; family Pitheciidae; genus Cheracebus; species Cheracebus regulus. The sequence continues at coordinate 97,899 of CAUYQU010014622.1, read as the reverse complement.
CTCCTGGGCAACTGAGCAAGACTCCCTCTCAAAAAAAAAAAAAAAAAAAAAAAAAAGATGAGGTTGAAACGGCGTTAGTTTTACTCAGCCAACATCATGCTTCTCCTAGCATCCTCCCCGCCCACCTGACTCACACCTAGGGGGATGCACCAGGTGGGGAGACCGGGAGGGGAGGGCAGCTCTCCCTCTGGCACCGCTCATACAGCATCAGATCCTCCAGACTCCGGGGCCCTGCTCCAGCCATCCCCAAGGCCCTGGATGAATCAGACATCTTCCCATGGCCAGCACATCCCTGACTGCCTGGTCCTTGTCTTCCCAGGGGCTCTTGAATGAACCTGGTAAACGTTTCCTTTACATATTTAAAGACTAACCACTTTACCCAAGAAAGTCTGGCTTTCTAGAACATTCTTTCATACTCAGAACAATTGTCTGGACACCGGTCCCTCAGAGGCCAGTGTGAGCATCTTCTCCTGTATCTGCTGCCCAAGAGGAGGTGCCACTCAGCTGAGGGGCTTGAGTGGTCTTTTAGGGCTGATGTGGGCTGAATGGTATCCTTCAAAAGATATGTTCAAGTCCTGACCTCTGATATCTGCGAACGTGACTTACTTGGTAAAGGGGTCTTTGCAGATGTAGTTAAGATGATGTAGGCCAGGCGCGGTGGCTCACACCTATAATCCCAGCACTTTGGGAGGCTGAGGTGGGCAGATCACCTGAGTTCAGGAGTTCAAGACCAGCTTGGCCAACATGGTGAACCCTAGTGTCTACCAAAAATATTTTTAAAAATAGCCAGGTGTGGTGGCACAAGCCTGTAATCCCAGCTACTCAAGAGGCTGAGGCAGGAGAATCGCTTGACCCCAGGAGGCAGAGATTGCAGTGAGCTGAGATTGTGCCACTGCACTCCAGCCTGGGTGACAGAGCGAGACTCTGTCTCAAAAAAAAAAGAGAAAAAGATGATGTAAAAGGAAAATACATCTTGGACTCCCAAATCACTAAGCCAGAGGGAAAGGTCAGCTGGGAACTGCAAAGATTTAAAAAAAAAAAAAAACTATGCACTTCCCTCACAATCTGCCCACGTGAAAATTCTGTGGACAAAGGACAAACAGAACTCAAGTCATCCCTCTGCTCAGCTGAGACAAAGGCACGCCTGCTTCCCTGCCTCTGCCGTCTCACTGAGCCCGCCTGGGCGGCAGGTAGAGGTGACCGTTCCTGGGCGCTCCTCTCACATGGAAACGGTATATTCAGTAAAAGGCTCAGCAGAGGCTAAAAGAATGCAGCTATCTGTCTCTTATCTACCTATAATCAGGAGGCCCCTTGCTTCAAGATGTCCCAGCTTTCCAGATCGAATCAATGCACACCTTACACACACTGATTGATTCTCATGTCTTCCGAAAATGTATAAAGCCAAGCTGTGCCCGGCCACCTTGGGCACACACGGTCAGGACCTCCTGAGGCTGTCACAGGTGCTTCCTTAACCTTGGCAAAATAAACTTTCTAAATTGAGATCTCTCAGTTACGTTTGGGCTTACAATGAGGTCATGCTAAGGGTGGGCCCTAAATCTAACATACATACATACATTTATTTATTTATTTATTTATTTATTTATTTATTTAAGACAGAGTATCTCTGTCACCCAGCCTGGAGTGCAGTGGTTCGATCTCAGCTCGCTGCAACCTCTGGCTCCCTGGTTCAAGTGATTCTTGTACCTCAGCCTCCAGAGTAGCTGGGATTACAGGCGTCCACCACCATGCCTGGTTAAATTTTGTGTTTTTATTAGATATGGCGTTTGCCATCTTGGCCAGGCTGGTCTCGAACTCCTGGTCTCAAGTGATCTGCCTACCTTGCCCTCCCAAAGTGCCAGGATTACAGGCGTGAGCCACTGCGCCCAGCCTAACAAGTAGTGTTCTTGTGTCCAGGCTGGAGTGCAGAGGCATGATCTTGGCTCACCACAACCTCCGCCTCCTGGGTTCAAGGGATTCTCCTGTCTCAGCCTCCTGAGCAGCTGGATTACAAGCATGCGCCATCACTCCTGGTTAATTTTGTATTTTTTAGTAGAGACAGGGTTTCTCCATGTTGGTCAAGCTGGTCTCAAACGCCCAACCTTAGATGATCCGCCCACCTTGGCCTTTCAAAGTGCTGGTATTACAGGCATGAGCCACCATGCCCAGCCCAACTAGTGTTCTTATAAGACACACACACACACACACACACACACAGCCACGTGAAAACAGGCAGAGATGGGAGGAGTGCACCTACAAAACACTCCGGAGGGAGAGGCATGGACAGACTCTCCCTCCGAGCCTCCAAAGGGAACCTGCCCTGCTGACTCCTCGATCGTAGACTTCTGATCAGAACTGGACTTCCCCCCCAACTGTAAGGTAATACACCTCTGTTGCTTTAAGTCCTCTGCCGGGGTCATTTGTTATGGCAGCCGAGATGAATACAAGCATCTACGGCACACCAGGCCTTCGAGTCCAATTCTGCTAGACCCTGATGATCCTGCAGCAAGCCTGGGAGGCAGGTGGGGGCACCGTTTTCCAAATGAGGAAGTAGGTGGTCCAAGTGTGTGGCTGGGTCAGGGTCTGAGTGCTGGACACTGGACTTCTCAGAAGGCCCGCCCAGGGATTGGGCCACTGCTCACCTGCAGATACCTCTGCCCTTCTTCCCTTCCACCCGGATGCAGACCCCTCACATGCTGCCTCCTCTGTGACACTTTCCTCCCCCTGGAAGGGCCAACTCTCTCCCCTCCGCGTCCCTCCTTCACTCGGACTGCACACTGCCCATCGCACCATCTGGTGGGCAGAGGGTGGAACCGGGATGTCAGTGATGTGCCAGCCATGTGAGGCTGCAAACCCCCCACAGGCAGGATGGCAAGTGCTGGAGGGTCCACTTCCTTGGCAGGATATCATGCCATGGCCACCCACTATCCTGTACAGGCCACCCCAGGATCACACTCAGTCCCACTGCTTTCCAGAGGGCTGGCCCCTGGATGTGCCCAGTGGAGGGTCTGAGGCTGGACCAAGATTTGACTATGGAGTGAAGAGGATCAAAGATAAGGTACTTTAGGCAAGTTGGTTAAGTACAAGTTCATCCATGTCTATCCACGCGATGAAATGCAATGCAGCTGACTGTGTGCGGTGGCTCATGCCTGTAATCTCAGACTTTGAGAGGCTGAGGCAGGCAGATAATGTGAGGGCAGGAGTTTGAGACAAGCCTGGCCAACATGGTGGAACCCCACCTCTACTAAAAATACAAAAATTAGCCGGGCTTGGTGGTGGGTGCCTGAAATCCCAGCTACTCGGGAGCCTAAGGCAGGAGAATTGCTTGAACCCGGGAGGTGGAGGTTGCAGTGAACCGAGATTGTGCCATTGCACTCCAGCCTGGGTGACAGAGGGAGACTCCATCTCAAAAAAAGAAAGAAATTCTATGCAGCCTTTAAAGTGAAGCTAGGGAATTTAGTTACATATTCATTGACATAAAAAATGGGCCAGAGAACTTGAATCCCTGCAGGATTCTGAGGGCCGCTAGGTGGCAGTCAAGACTGAGGCTGGACCAAGTCTAAACCCACGTCGATGGCCACAGCCAGACACAGCCAGGGTGGGAGAAAGACCACCTCTGCCCCATGGTGGGCAGAAGCAGGGTGGCCCCTTGGGAGGGGAAAGGGAGGGCGTCGCAGCCAGCTATGTCCGTGAGGGACCAGGCAGGGGCAAAAGGTCCCTATTCAGGGAGGACGGGCTGGAGCCTGACTAGAGGTCTCTATTCAGGGAAGACAGGCTGGAGCCTGACTAGAGGTTTGAAAGCCCACGAGCTTTCGTGGGAAGAAGAAACCAAATTTAGAAAGGCTCAGAGACTTATCTGATGTCACAAATCAGTGTCTTGAAGTCAGGGCTCAAAGCTGGTTCTGGGTCTGATTTGCCCACCGTGTATAAGAAAAAGTGCATCCCAACTGGCTCTGACTTAGAAAGAGGAAGAAGGTGCCCTTGGGGAGGCCACCTGGGCTCTCAGTTTTGAAGCAGGCAGCTGCCCAGAACTGCAGGTGTTCCTGACGGGGGTCAGCTGGCCAGAGGCTGCTGGGTCAGGCGGTGCTCACCTGCCTATCAGGTCAAGGAGGCCCAGGGAGGTGGGTGGGGAGCCACAGCTTTGGGTGAGAGTGGGTCCCTGGGGTGGGTGGGATGCTTATGGGTCAGATCAGGGACCTGTGTGTCCCTTCCACGGGCAGCTTTCTGCACAGCCTTCCCTCTCCATAAGCGCGGAACGAGATGGAGGCCTCCTGGTCACCTGGAGCAGTGTCCTTATTCAGACAGGATCCTTCTTGGTTAGTTCATCCAGATGTTTAGAAACTGTGGGAGAAGCATCCATTGCCATTTACCTGCAAGTCGGGCCACGTCTAGTTTCCCTGAGCCAAAATTGCAGCCACCCTGGAAAACGCTTCACAGGCTCTTGGTGCCTGGTGTTGACAGGGATGAAAAGGCAAAGGGGAAGTTAGTGAAGACTTTTAGTTCTTATGGTTTAGTTCTTATGCCTGTAATCCCAGCTACTGGAGAGGTTGAGGCAGGAGAATCGCTTGAACCTGGGAGGCAGAGGTTGCAGTGAGCCGAGATCGTGCCACTGCACTCCAGCCTGAGCAACAAGAGCAAGACTCCATCTCAAAAACAAAACCGGAAACTAGAAAACCTAACCATAACGACGAGTAACACTTATCAATCGCAAACGATGGGTCAAACGATGGGTCAGCATTTTGTGCACAGTGCCTAGTTTAGTTCTCCCAGCTTCCCTTGCGATCGCAAACAAAATGAAGAAGGAACCACGTTCAGAAAGGCTCAGAAACTTGCATGATGTCACACATCAGAGTCTTGCAGTCAGGGCTGAAAGGAGGCAGGCCCTGGGGCTGTTTTCAAGAAGAACGCTTTCCAGCTGTGCCAAAGCCAAACCTTAGGACGACAGAAAGGGAGCTAAAATTGCCATGAGAAAGAGTTTAGAGGAAAGACTGAAACAACGTTGGGGATACAAAAATTACACAAGCTCCATCCACTTTCCCCAAATATTAATATCTTGTTGAACCTTAGGAAAGATTATGGGCTGGGTGCAGTGGCTAGCACCTGTAATCCCAGCACTTTGGGAGCCGGACGTAGGAGGATCACTTGAGGTTGGGAGTTCAATACCAACCTGATCAATGTGGCAAAATCTCATCTCTACTAAAAATCTAAAAATTAGCCAGGTGTGCTGGCGGGTGTCTGTAATCCCAGCTGCTCGGGAGGCTGAGGCAGGAGAATTGCTTGAACCCGGGAGGCGGAGGGTGCAGTGAGCCGAGATCATACCATTGCACTCCAGCCTGGGAAATAAGAGCAAAACTCTGTCTCAAAAAATAAAAATAAAAAATAAAAAGATTATGGGCTGGGTGTGGTAGCTGATGCCTGTAATCTCAGCACTTTGGGAGGCTGAGGAGGGTAGTGAATTGCTTGAGCCTGGGAGTTTGAGACCAATCTGTGCAACATGGCGAGACCCTGCCTCTATAAAAAAAAATATAAAAATTAGCTGGGTGTGGTGGTTGGTGCACGCCTGTGGTCCCAGCCACATGGGAGTCTGAGGCAGGAAGATTGCTTGAGCCCGGGAGGCCACAGTGAGCTGTGATCACATCCCTGCACTCCAGCCTGGGGAACAGAGCATTCCCTGTCTCAAAAAAAAGTGTAAATAAATAGAGAGACAGAGACAGAGACAGAGATTATGTGAAAAAGAGCTTCCTTCCTGGCTGAAATGTGTTAGGAAGGGCTAGTTTAAGTAGAGCGCAGCGGGGTTCTTTGCGGCTGGGTTTCTTTGTCTGTGTCTAGGACAGACTGGTCCCCAGCTCACAGCCAGCGCAGAGGGGATCCCAATCCTGCAACTTCAAGGAGCTGAGTTTGGTGAGACACTGATGGTGTCTGAACCTCCTGATAAGAACCCAGCCTGGCTGACACTTTGACTTTGACCTTGTAAAACCTGGATCAGAGAAACTAGCCGAGCCAACCCGGACTCCTGACCTGTGAGCTACTGAACACACTTGTGTTGTTTTAAGCTTCTAAAGTTGTGGCCAATTTGTTCCAGTAGCAATAGAAAATGACTATACTCACCTGTCATGGCTTTTTCTGTTCCCATGTCCCAGACAAAGCTGTGTGGTTGCTCGTCCTCCCCCCAGGGGCTATCACTCTCTGCCTTAGTGCCAAGGTAAGGCCTGAGGGGCAAAATTCATAGTTCCTTTTGAAGTTCTCTATTCTCGGGGGTCTCTGAAACCCAGAGCCAGAGGAAGGGAGGCAGAGAATATTTGCTTGGCCAAAGTTTATTTTGAATTCTAACATAAAGATTCAAAATCTAGAAGCCAGCAAGCTGTGGTGGCTCACACCTCTAATCCCAGTGCTTTGGAAGGACAAGGCAGGAGAATCACTTAAGATCAGGAGTACAAGATCAGCCTGAGCAGCATAGCGAGACCCCATCTCTACTAAAAATAGAAGTAAAAAAATCAGCTGGTTGTGGTGTTGGTGCCTGTAGTCTCAGCTACTCAGGAGGCTGAGACAGGAGGCTTGATCCTGGGAGGCGGAAGCTGCACTCTGGCCTGGGTGACAGAGCGAGACCCTGTTTCTTTTCTTTTTTCTTTTTTGAGATAGAGTCTCACTTTTTTGCCCACGCTGGAGTGCAATGGCACAGTCTTGGCTCACTGCAACCTCCACATCCCAAGTTCAGGCAATTCTTGTGCCTCAGCCTCCTGAGTGGCTGGGATTATAAGCTCAGGCCATCATGCATGGCTAATTTTTGTATTTTTAGTAGAGACAGGGTTTTGTCATGTTGGCCAGGCTGGTCTCAAACTCCTGAGCTCAAGTGATCTGCCCGCCTCAGCCTCCCAAAGTGCTGGGATTACAGGTGTGAGCCACTGCACCCGGCCTTTTTTTTTTTCTTTTAGACAGAGTCTCACTCTGTTCCTCAGGCTGGGGTACAGTGGCACTATCTCGGCTCATTGCAACCTCTACCTCCTGGGTTCAGGCAATTCTTGTGCCTCAGCCTCCCGAGTAGCTGGGATTACAGGCTCCTGCTGCCGCGCCTGGCTAACGTTTGTATTTTTAGTAGAGATGGGGTTTCTCCATGTTGGCCACGCTGGTCTTGGACTCCTGAACTCAAGTGATCTGCCTGCCTTGGCCTCCCAAAGTGCTGGGATTACAAGAGCCACCGCACCCGGCCTGAGACCCTGCTTCTTGAAGAAAAAATAAAAAAATCAAGAAGGCTTCTCCAGCACCCAGACTGCATGGAAAATTTAAGTTGCTTAAAAACAATTATTTGGCTTTATGCTGAGTTAAAGAAGCCGGACACAAAAGTGTACATGCTGTGTGATTCCATTTCTGTGTAGTTCTAGAATAGGCAAAACTCATCTCTGATGTCAGAAATTGAAATAGCGGTTGCCTCTGGGGAGCGGGTGGAGGATTGAGGGAGAACGGGCTGGGGGATTTTACCAGAATGAGATAAATGTTCTGGATTCTGATAGGGAAGTGGGATACACAGGGATGTGCATTTGTCAAAACTCACTCAATTGTCTATTTACGATGCATACATGTCAGTGTATCTACATTATGCTTCAGAAGTAAATTAGAAAAAAAATAATTATTTAGAAAGAAATAATTGGGTATCGTGAACAATCATTTGCTGTTTAGAGGAAAGGTGCTCCAGCTTTGCAGATAAAGAAAAATTTCTCTCCGGCATCCAAGCGACACACACTTCAACAGGCAGGTTGGCCTTGGGGTTCAAAGGCAATTGACAGATACTGCCGTATTTCAGCTGGGCTCCGTCCCTGGTGGGTCCTGATTGAATAGGAAGTTCATCAATGTGTCACCCACTGAGAAAGGATGGGAAAGGCTGGGATTTGATGCAGGTCTGATCGAAGCAGGGGTGCGGAGCTGAGGACCTTTTAAGGCTCCCAGCCACTCCAGAGGCTCAGGCAGGAGACTCGCTGGAGCCTGGGAGCTTGAGGCCGCAGGGAGCTATGTTTGTTTATTTATATAAATAAATAAATATTTATTTATGTAGAGGTGGAGTTTCACTCTGTCGCCCAGGCTGGAGTGCAGTGGTTCTATCTCAGCTCACTGCAACCTCTGCTTCCTGGGTTCAAGTGATTCTCCTGCCTCAGCCTCCCCAGTAGCTGGGATTACAGGTGTGCACCACCAGGCCTGGCTAATTTTTTGTATTTTTAGTAGAGACAGGTTTCACTATGTTGGCCAGGCTGGACTCAAACTCCTGACCTCAAATGATCCACCCACCTTGGCCTCCCAAAGTCCTGGGATTATGGGTGTGAGCCACCACACCCAGCCCACAGTGAGCTATGATCTGGCCACTGCACTCCAGCCCAGGCAACAGAAAATAAACATGCAAGGTAGCACATGCCTATAACCCTAGCACTTTGGGAGGCCGAGGCGGGTGGATCATCTGAGATCAAGAGTTCGAGACCAGCCTGGCCAATATGGTGAAACCCCATCTCTACTAAAAATACAAAAATCAGCTGGGCATGGTGGTGGACACCTGTAATCCCAGCTACTTAGGAGGCCAAACAGGAGAATATCTTGAACTCGGAGGGCAGGGGCAGAGGTTGCAGTGAGCCAAGATCATACTTCACTCTAGCCTGGGCAAAAGAGCAAAATTGTCTCAAAAAATAAGTAAATAAAAAATAAAGTAGAAAAAACAAAAAGGTCCCTACTTAAAATTTTAAAAAGAACACAGTTAGCAGTAAATTGTAGTAACAATTAGTAGTGATGTTTTGAGCATTCAGTATCTTTTTATGTGATGTCACTGCAAATTTACATAATTTATTAAATAATGGTCCCATGGAACGATTGGTTTGCCAAGGTCCTAAAACCTGAACAGTCTTGGGAGCCTGTCCGAGCTGGCGCCAGAACCTCACTGTTTAGACCAAATCTGAAGAAAACAAAAGCCAGAGCCGCCCTGAGCCGGGGGTTTGGGTAGGCGCCACACCATCGAGATGTCAAGTGGGAAGAATGCGATTTTCCTAAGCAATGCTCTTCACTGAGACAGCACGGCCCCGGGAGTGTCATGAACAGAGCAGGCCCTTAGCAAGTGCTGGCCCGGGGACAGGCGCCACCCCCTCCCTTGGTTCAATGCCCGCTGCTGGTTCTTTGTGTATGATCTCAATACCTTGTATCTTTACGCCCTGATTCACAGCTTCCGTCGCTTTTCACATCCTTCTTGTCGGTTTCTATTTGGTTTCCATGTCCTCTGCATGGACTTCGGTGTCTAAATGTTAGCATGAAATTTTAAGCTCCCAGATGTCCCGTTCTGTCTGTCAGTGGTTCTCAACCTTCGCTGCACATTGAGATCACCTTCGAGGCTCTTAAAAATCCTGAAGCTGGGCCTGGCATGGTGGCTCATGCCTGTAATCCCAGCACTTTGGGAGGCTGAGGTACGCGGATCACTTGAGGTCAGGAGTTCGAGACCAGCCTGACCAACATGGAGAAACCCCATCTACTAAAAATGCAGAATTAGCTGGGTGTGGTGACACATGCCTGTAATCCTGGGAGTCGAGGCAGGAGAATCACTTGAACCTGGGAGGCGGAGGCTGCGGTGACTGAGATTGCTGCATTGCACTCCAGCCTGGGCAACAAGAGTGAAACTCCATCTCAAAAGAAAATAAAAAGTTCTGAAGCCTGGGCCAGGCACAGTGGCTCACGCCTGTAATTCTAGCACTTTGGGAGGGAGAAGTGGGTGATCACCTGAGGTCAGGAGTCTGAGACTAGCCTGGCCAACATGGTGAAACCCTGTCTCTACTAAAAATACAAAAATTAGTTGGGCATGGTGGTGTACGCCTGTAATCCCAGCTACTCAGGAGGCTGAGGCAGGAGAATCGCTTGAACCTGGGAGGTGGAGGTTGCAGTGAGCCGAGATCGTGCCATTGCATTCCAGCCTGGACAACAAGAGCAAAACTCAGTCTAAAAAAATTTTAACTGAGCGTCCTGTAATTTTATTGGCTAAGTCTGGCAGTAGATTGTAGATTGTAAAGTGATTAAGGGAATTCTTTTGCCATGGCCAGGATCTGGTTCAGGAATGAACAGATGACTCCTTTCCGACCAATGAGTGCTGAGGGGAAGCTGCTGGAGAGCTTCTAGGAATGTTCTTCACAACTCTTTTCTTCTTTTCTTGAGACAGCGTTTCGCTAGTCACCCATGAAGGAGTACAGTGACACAATCACAGTTCACTGCAGCCTCAGCCTCCCAAGCTGAAGCAATCCTCTGGCCTCAGCCTCCTGAAATACTGGGATTACAGGTATGAGCCACTGTGTTCAGCTAACTCTTCCTTTAGATGTCGCTGGGTCTGGATTCAATGCCTAGTATGACCTCTGCCATCTGATGGCCCTGAGGGGACCCATCCTGGTGCTAAGGCTGGCCCTGGGAAAGGGGAGTTACAATATGGCTCAGCTGGCACATCCCCTCCCGGCCCTTCCTCCACAGTCCCTGCCCTGTGAGACATCCTAGCCCTTAGTGATAATGCCAAATGGATTCTAGGTCTGTGTTGCTGCAGCCAAAAGTAACTAAACAGATCCAGCAAGAAGCAATTGCCCAACAGCATGACACGCAGCAGATGGAGCAGCACGCGGTGCCCGGCCAGCCCACTGAGTGTAGCATGAAGCTGGAGGATGTTGGGAGCCAGATGCTGAGACGTGAGGGTGGGGGAGATCGCCACCCTTTTCCCTGTGTCCACATCTCAAGGTCAGACTGAGACCCCAGGGACTGCCTGATGGCCGCACTAGGAGTCACTGTGCCTGTGCTGTGCCCACACCTGCTGGTGCAGCTGTTGGATGGACCAGAGGCGAAGTCTCTCCCAGGAAGAGATGCCCCTGGGTTCTTAGGATTTGAGGGGAGGGTGGATGGAGGGGAATCTGCAAGCTCCTATAAGGTTTTTCTGTTATTGTTTTGTTTTAAACAGAGTCTTGCACTGTCACCTAGGCTGAAGTGCAATAGCACAATCTCGGCTCACTGCAACCTCCACCTCCTGGGTTCAAGTGATTCTCCGACCTCGGCCTCTCTGGTAGCTGGGATTACAGGCACACACCAGCATGCCTGGCTAATTTTTATATTTTTAGTAGACAGGGTTTCATCATGTTGGCCAGGCTGGTCTCGAACTCCTGACCTCAGGTGATCCAGCTGTCTTGGGCTCCCAAGGTGCTGCGATTCAGGTGAGCCACCATGCCTGGCCGATCTCCTACAAATTCCATTGGGCAGGGTGGAGGAAGTGAGGCTGCTCCCTGGCTCATTTCATGAGGGGAGGCTACTGTCGCCCAGGAGAATTAAAAGTGATTTCTGATCCTGGCTATGGCTTGAGGAGGCAAATCAGTCCTGGGTTATTGGATTAGCTTTGTTACTTTCCTTTCAGTGCTATGTGAGCAAGAAAGCTGAGCCTCACAGTAGCTTGGCTGCCACCCAAACCCTGCCTTAGGGCTGTTTGTTTCTTTTAGACATGGTCTGAAAAATAAAAATAAGGTCCAAAATCCTCAGCAAAGGCCATCAGATTCCCATGGCGACTGAAGTCCTTTTCTGACAAATACAGATACCATGTGAAGGAAGTGGGGAGAATGGGACGATGAGGACAGGTGCATGTGACCGACTCAGGTCTAAATGTCACCATCGGAGCCCACGGCGCAGGCTTTAAGAGACAGGCAGTAAAAGAGGAAGACAGAATTGGACCACTGGTAGGCACAGTGGCTCACACCCATAATCCCAACACACACACACACACTCTTTGGGATGCCAAAGAGTGTGAGAACCACTTGAAGTCAAGAGTTTGAGACCAGCCTGGAAAACATAGTGAGGCCCTGTCTCTAGAAAAGATTTTAAAATTAGCCAGTTGAGGTGGTGCATACCTGTAGTCCAAGCTACTCAGGAGGCTAAGGCAGGAAGATTGAGCCCAGGAGGTCAAGATTCCAGCAAGCCATGATCATGACACTGCACTCCAGCCTGGGAGACAGAGTGAGACCCTGTCTCTAAAAAAAAATAATGATTTGACCATAAAGGGATACTTTGTGTGAAAGCCTGGCTTGATAGGTGCTATTAGTATGACTTTTTTTCTTTTTAATTGAGGCAAAACTCACATAACACAAAATTAGCCATCTTGGGCCAGTCATGGTGGCTCACACCTGTAATCTCAGCACTTTAGGAGGCCAAGGTGGAAGGATCGATGATTGAGCCCAGGAGGTTGAGGCTGCAGTGAGCTGAGATTGCGTCACTGCACTCCAGCCTGGGTGACAGAGTAAGACTTTGTCTCTGTATTTAAAAAAATAACCTTTTTTTTTTTTTTTTTTTGGAGTCTTGCTCTGTCACCAGGCTGGAATATAATGGTGTGACCTCAGCTAACTGCAATCTCTGCCTCCCCAGTTCAAGCAATTCTCCTGCCTCAGCCTCCTGAGTAGCTGGGACTACAGGTGGGTGCCACCACGCTCAGCTAATTTTTCTATTTTTAGTAGAGACAGAGTTTCACCATGTTGACCAGGCTGGTCTTGAACTCCTGATCTCAGGTGATCCACCTGGCGTGGCTTCCCAAAGTGCTGGGATTACAGGCATGAGCCACCATGCCCGGCTGTTGCTATTGTTTTTTTTTTCAGATGGAATCTCACTGTGTCACCCAGGCTGGAGTGCAGTGGTGCTATCTTGGCTCACTGTAACCTCCACCTCCCGAGTTCAAGCAATTCTCCTGCCTCAGCCTCCCAAGTAGCTAAAACTATAAGTGCACACCATCAAGCCTGGTGAATTTTTTTTTTTTTTTTTTGAGACAGCATCTCATTCTGTTACCCAGGCTGGAGTGCACTGGTGTGATCTTGGCCCACTGTAACCTCCACCTCCTGGGTTCAAGCCATTCTCCTGCCTTACCCTCCTAAGTAGTTGGGATTACAGGGGCATGACACCATGCCTGGCTAATTTGCTTTGTATTTTTAGTAGAGACAGGGTTTTACCATGTTGGCCAGGCTGGTCTTGAAGAACGCCTGATCTTGTGATCCACCCACCTCGTCCTCCCAAAATGCTGGATTACAGGCATGAACCACTGTACCCAGCCTATTGTTTTCAATTATTTTGGACAGATTTTTAGGAAGTATGAATATGTATAGGACAAGTCTAAGCATGGGAACACACATTCACACAATCACTTGCACACGTAAGTAACACACATACCTGAGATTCCCACAGACAGGGGTTTAGGAAACTGTCACTGCTCTTACACCCTTGTCAATACACAACAGGCTCAAAGGCTGGAGTGAAACAAGACCCTTGAGTTCCCAACCCACAGGATTTTTGTAATAAAAGCAGAAGTTTCCACTGAGAATGGTCAAATAAATGACAGTACATTCAGAAGACAGAATACAAAGCAGCCATTAAGAATATTTCCCAAGACAAATGACCTTGGGCCATGAGATTATATGAGGCAGAAAAGGCAGAAAGCAGCAGTGTGCTGTGTGCATGATCACTTTTTTGTTCTAAAATTGTATGTGGCTGGGCGAGATGGCTCACGCCTGTAATCCCAGAACTTTGGGAGGTGGAGGCGGGTGGATTATTTGAGGTCAGGAGTTCGAGACCAGCCTGGCCAAAATAGTGAAACCCTGTCTATACTAAAAATTCAAAAATTAGCTGGGCATGGTGGTACATGCCTGTAATCCCAGCTACTCGAGAGGATGAGGCAGGAGAATTGCTTGAACCCAGGAGGCGGAGGTTGCAGTGAGCTGAGATCACGGCCTTGCATTCCAGCCTGGGCGACACGCGAGACTTCATTTCAAAAAAAAAAAAATCCACATGCATAGATGAAGAACTGGGAGGAAATGCACAATGGAACCGTGCATTTTATCTTCCTTCCTTGTAATTTTGTATTTTACCAATTTTGTATTTTACCAATTTTCTACATTGAAAATGTTGGGAGGATTGAGTTAATGGGTCTGAAAGGCTTAGGGCATATGCCCCATGGTATATGGTATATAGACATTGGCTCTCATGATAATGATTTCTGTTTATAATTGGAAAAATTTTTGAGACAAAATATCTTTCTGTCCTTCCCCTGCCTGTAAGAGGACAGTTTGACAGGAGCTGGTTCCACAAATTGTAGGGTCACACCTTCTGTCCCTGGCATCTGCTCTGGATGGGGTGAGAACTGCTCCTCCCAGATCCCCACCCAATCTTTTTATATTTTAAAAATTATTTAAAGACAGAGTCTTACTCTGTCACCCAGGCTGGAGTCCAGTGGCACAACCCTGGCTTCCTGCAGCCTCGACCTCCTGCCTCTGCCTCCTGAGTAGCTGAAACTACAGGTACGTGCTAGCATGCCCAGCTACTTTTTTTTTTTTGGTAGAGATGGGGGTCTCACTACGTTGCCCAGGCTGGTATCAAACTCCTGGGTTTAAGTAATCCTCCTGCCTCAGGCTCCCAAAGTGCTGGGATTACAGGTATGAGCCACCATGCCCAGCTTATCCCCACCCAATCTAAACAATCTGCAAAGAGGGCTCTGAAGTGTTCCCAGAGAATTGCTGCTACTACAGGTATAGCTGGAGTCCAGGGTGAGCCCTGAGGATGCCATTAGTCCCAGGGAGGTATTATGTTTCCGGGTATCCAAAGGCTCAGCTCTGTGAAAAGCACCCAAGTGCAGGTTTCTTCCCTCAACACCAGGGACTCTGGAGGGAGGAAGATCAGTGGGGACTGAAGGGGGTGAACGTCTGCCCCCGCCTCCCATCCCGCCTTTCAGGTGTTGGGGAGGCACCTGGACCCCGGGTGTCCCAGATGCTGTGCTGTGCGGCTTTGCCACTAGGGAGCGCTCCCAGCACCGCAAGGAGCCTCATTGTTGGCCTGAAAAAGAAGGAAAATGTTCTCATGGCGAGGGCAGGGAGGCATCCCTAACACCGGGTGGTGCCAACAGGACTGAAGACGGGGATGAGGAGCGCACTTCTCCTTGCCTGTGCTAGCAATGGGCCCTGGGGACGCTGGGGAGGCCTGGTGCCTTCTACAGGGGACATTTGCTCTCCCTGCTGGAGCTGTGGCTTGGGCTGCCTCGGGCATGGGAAGGCAGGAGGCAGAGACCTGGGGTGTCCCTGCCCGCTCCCCAGCCCAGCTTCCTGGGGGCTCCCTGAGGGCAGTCAGCGAAAGGCGGGCAGGCGGCGCCTGTAGGGTTCACAGGAAAGCGTGGGGCCCAGGGCTCCTGCTGGGAATGGAGGCCTGTGGGCTGGGGCTCTGCGGGCCTCCTGCCTTCTGCCTCAGCTCTCGGGAGAGCAGAGTGTGTGTTGGGAGAGCTCGGGCCCCGGTGTGAGTGTGCACGAGCCCATGTGCCTGTGTGCAGCCTGGAATGCTATGTGTTCTGAGCAGCCACCTAAGGCCTTGATCATGTAGAGGGAATGTTTCTGCCCTGGGCTTCCTGAGACAAAACAATCTTATCCCTGCTATCAGCCACCGGGGCTCACGCCCAGAGCTTGTGAGCACACATGCATGCACACAGACACACAGGGAGACAGACATGCAGAGAGCCATGTGTACACTTGCACACACAGACACGCACACATGCAGAGATGCACAGACATATACATATGCACTCAGACAGAAGCACACAGACACATGCACCTATGCATAGACACACAAGGATGCTCGCACACAGACACACAGACACAAATGCACACACACATGCCCATAGACACACACACAAACACACAGATGCACACACAGGTACACACACACAGGTGCACGTAGACACACACATTCGAACATACATAGATGTGAGCACACAGACACATGCACACATGCACAGACATGCACAGATGCATGCATGCACACATACACACATAGACACAGACATGCACACACAGGTACACACATGCCACAGACACACAAAAGCACACAGATGCACACACAAGTACACACGCAGGTGCGCACAGACACACTCAAACACACATGCACACGTGTGCACACATGCCTCTCCACCAGTTAGAGAGAATGTGACAAGACACTCCAGGATTAACAACAAAAAATGCAGATGGTGGCACAAGCCGAGCCTCTAGGGGCCTGCTTACCTGCAGTCACCTGCACTGAGCCGTGACTGAAGCAGACACCAGTGATTTACTAGCTGACAGGAAGTGCCCTCAGGTCACTGCTCCTGAGCCGGTGGGCTGTGCTTTTCTGGAGGCAAGGCAAAGACAAGTAGGCTGGTCCCCGGGGGACCTGGGCTGGGCCAGGCTGAGTATGCTGGCACAGCTGAGGGCAATCCAGGCAGCCACCGGGGAGGTGGCAGAGAGGGAGGATGCCTCACTCCTCCTGCTGTCCTGCAGAGCTACAGTCCTGGCCCGGCTCTGCTGTGACCTGTCGACCTTGGAAAGAGAGCTAGGAGTTTTCTGTTTCCACCCCGGGTGCCGTGGGTGGCCTGGCTTGGAGGACAGTCTTCTCTGTGTCCTTCCAAAGCTCCCACTGACCTGCCTTTCTGGGAGCTTCCCAGCTGTGTCTCCTCTGCTCTCCAGCCTCGAGAGTCCCTAGTACTGCCCTGTGCTGCGTTCTCTCTGTGCCTACACACACCACCTGGCCCAGAGTCCTCCTTCTGTGTCTCTCGGAATGCCCGCAGCCCTCAGTCTCTCCCACTGAACATGGCTGTCATCTATCCCAGTGATTGCACTTTTTTTCTTTTCTCTTTCTCCCCATCCCATGTGGGGAGGGGCCTTCTGGAAGGAATCCCACCATTCCCTCTCCTGGTCCATCGGGAAAGGGAGAACTGGATTTGACAGATCATCATGACCCCCGCACGCCCTGCAGGAATGAAGCCCTGGCAGGGCCTGGCTCCAGGATGGAGCTGGGATCTTAGGGTGTTGGGGGGTGTGGGTGGGGGGAGAGTCGGGGAAGCAAAGGCAGAGAGAGAAAAAGAACCAGTGGTTTGTCGGTAGAAAGGAAAGGTGGCCAGGGAGGAGGGCCTCCCAGCCGGAGGTGGGTTCAAGGGGCATGACAGATGAGCGCTGGGGACGTGAAGTGCCACCTGGGCAGGTCCTCGCCAGGACCCTCTCCCTGTCTCCATACCACCCTGTCCCGGATGCTACGAAGGTAACCAGGGCATCAAATGCAAGCCTGACCTCGGCCTGGGGACCCAAGTCCTCGCTCCACTGGCCTCCTGAGGAGCCTCAGGATCCCCCGGGGCTCCCCTAGTCCCAGACTATTGTCTGAAGTTCCCTGTATCCCAGGGCAGGAGAGGAGGATGCAGACAGTGGCCTGACACCATTTGCAGGAACCTGAGTGGGTAGAAAGGGCAGAATGGTGGACAGAGCCAACCCTTGTGGGCAGGACCACCCAGCCCCTAGGGGTGCCCGCTCCAGGCAGCCAGCTGCTGGGTGAGAAAGTGTCCCAGGCACCTAGGGAGAAGCCCACTGGCCACCAAGAGGGAGGCCTGGAACTGCCCCACAGGCATCCCTGAGTCCCCCTGGCCGAGTTTCCCTTTAGCACCCAGGAGGGAGCCTGAGCGCCCTGACGCCATGCTTGCTCGGAGTCTTCCTGGTGACACTGGCCCCTGAGCAGGCCCTGTGCTCAGTCCCACGGCCAAATCCACACCATGAGTAAGAGTGGAGTTGACGGTTGGGCGTGGTGGCTCACACCTGTAATCCCAGCACTTTGGGAGGCTGAGGTGGGCAGAACACCTGAGGTCAGGAGTTCAAGATCAGCCTGGCCAACACGGAGAAACCCTGCCTCTACTAAAAATACAAAAATTAGCCAGGCATGATGGCATATGCCTGTAATTCTAGCTACTTGGGAGGCTGAGGCAGGAGAATCACTTGAACCTGGTGGGGCAGAGGTTGCAGTGAGCTGAGATTGTGCCATTGCACTCCAGCCTGGAGTGAAATGTGCTGTGAGCCCTGAGGAGCCACCAGAGCAGGGCAGGGGCAGCCAGCAGAGGGACAGCTTCCTCCCCACACCCCTCCACCTTGTCAGCGTGGAGACAGCATGTTTCTTCTCTAACGGGAAGAACAAAACTGATACAACAAACGTTAAATAAAGCCCTGAGCATCCCTTTTCTGTCTCTGGAAAGAAGCACAATCTAGCCCCAGGGGTGGGGGCTGTGATATAAGGACTAAAATGAAGGCTCAGGCTCTGTGTCTGTGCCGCCTTCAGGACTGGGCCACAGGCCTCTGACAGCTCCGTGGAAGGAGCGAGTGGGAGGTGAGCTCCTGGCAACTCTGCCATCCTGCCATGTAGAAAGCCCTCCTCTGCCCAGTCCTCATCCTGGCGTCCTCTGACAGGAGCCCCAGCGTCAGGGAGTTCCAGGCATCCCAAGGGGAGGACAGGCTGCGTGTCACCAGCCCCAGGAGCCCTGCCCTGCACCTGCCGAGGCTCACCCCAGCTGGTAGCCCCACCCTCCCAACCAGCCTGCTCTAGGGCTGAGCACCGTTCTCACGGTTTGCTGTCTCTGCAGGAGCTCTGGAGGGGCTGTTGCCTTTGCAGGATGGGGAACTGGCCTTGGGAGAGCCTCACCATCACAATGGCCAGGGATCTTCCCCAATCCCTGGTGTTCTTTTTCTTTTTTTGAGACGGAGTTTCACTCTTGTTGCCCAGGCTGGAATGCAATGGCGCCATCTCAGCTCACTGCAACCTCCACCTCCTGGGTTCAAGTGATTCTCCTGCCTCAGCCTCCCTAGTAGCTGGGATTACAGGCATGCACCACCGTGCCCAGCTAATTTTGTATTTTTAGTAGAGATGGGGTTTCGCCATGTTGTTCAGGCTGGTCTCGACCTCCTGACTTCAAGTAATCCACCCACCTCAGCCTCCCAAAGTGCTGGGATTATAGGCATGAGCCACCGCACCCAGCCCTGATGTTCTTTTTCTGCAGAAAAGAACACCACCTTCTGACCCCAGGAAGCCTACCTCTCCCCCTAGTCCTGGTGCTAGTATGTTTCATGAGCCGGTGAAGGGGGAGAGGTCCTGAGCCCTGGCTTTCCCCAAACCCGGCAACCACAAGCACGTCACTGGGCTCCATTTTACAGCTGAGGAAATAGGAGTCAGAGACAAATAACTGCTCCCTGCTGCACTGGCGATGCGCAAATGAGAACTTCCACAAAGGGGTTCAGACAGTGTTTACAGGCCACGCCGCGTCTGGGAGTATTAGTACTCACGAGGGAAATGACGTCATTCCTGGGGGTTACCTGTCGGTTAATTTGCCAATGAGATTTTCAAGGTCAATTATACCCGTGTGCAGATGCTACGCAGAATGGACTCAGCCAGGTGAGGCCCCAGCTGCTAGAGAGGCTGAGGCGGGAGGACCGCTTAAGCCCAGGAGTCCAACCTACACCCCCTCTCTAAGAAGAATAAAATAAAGAGTAGAGTGCTTTTCAAAGCCAGAGCTTGCAGGGGCTTGTTTTACGATTAAAAGAAAAAGCATCAGTGCAGTGGCTCTGACTGTCTGAACTTCGAACCCACCTGGAGGCTTTCAAAACTCCCCGCACCTCACTGCACCCCGGCTGTAAGATCAGGATCTCTGAAGAGGGGTCCTGGAGCCAGTATTGTGGAAGCTCCCAGAGAATCCCAGTGTGCAGTGAGGGCTGAGAAACCCCTGTGTTGGAGGCCCCTGGCGGGATGATTTTCAACTCTGGCTGGTACTCACATTCTCCTATTACAAAATGCTGATGTTAGAAACTCATCCCAGAAGTCGGGCACAGTGGCTATGCCTATAATCCCAGCATTTTGGAAGGCTGAGGCAGGCAGATCACAAGGCCAGGAAATCGAGACCATCCTGGCCAACGTGGTGAAACCCTGTCTCTATTATTATTAGCCGAGTATGGTGGTGTGTGCCTGTAGTCCCAGCCTGGAAACCGAACAAGCCTCCGTCTCAAAAAAAAAAAAAAAAAAAAAAAAACCACACAACTCACCTCAGAGAGCTGGATTTACTTGTTTTGGGACGGAAGCAAGCAGGTGCTTCACGTGCAGGTAGGCAGAGGACCTTCCTCTGCAGCACGCAGCCACTTTCCCCACGGCCCCAGCCAAGAGAGAGCGCCTCGTGATCCTCGGAGCTTTTGGATGTAAAACTTGCTTCACCTGGAGGAGCCAAGGGACGCTGATGTTGCCTCTCGGCCAATCAGCTACTGGCTCTGCCTTCACAGCTGCTGCTGGGTTTCTTTCCAAACCGTTTCCTCGTCAACCTCCCTGCCAAAGCACTGGACCTCACACACCTGGTGCAGTCTTCCAACTCGGCAGAAAACTCTCCATTGGCAAAGCCGGAGGGCCGGGGGCTGGAGGGTGTGTTTCCTGAATGCGGTCCTGCAAAAAAAAAAAAAAACAAAAAACACCTAGAGTGGTTCCTTTGTCCCCCACAGTCTAGGGGTCAGCCTGGAATGTGGGGACACACAAAGATTGAGCCCAGAATCTCTCACCTCCCATGCGTATGCCATGACGGGGAATGGTTGTTCAGGGCGCAGACACTTCTCTCCAAGAGAGAGTGAGGAATGCGGGTTTGTCCTCCTGGAGAGGGCCTGCTGCGTGGCCGGGCCTAGCTTGGTTACTATCTCCAGGTGGACGGAGCTCTCCCACGAAGCGGACGCCTGTAATCCCAGCACTTTGGGAGGCCGAGGCGGGTGGATCACAAGGTCAGGAGATCGAGACCATCCTGGCTAACACGGTGAAACCTCATCTCTACTAAAAATACAAAAAAGTAATCAGGCATGGTGGCACACGCCTGTAATCCCAGCTACTCGGAAGGCTAAGGCAGGAGAATGGCTTGAACCCGGGAGGTGGAGCTTGCACACCCAGTCGTCTCCAGGTCCACAGAGGACCGAGGCTTGCAGCAAAGTCACAGAGGCTGTGACTTTCTGTCACAGTCACCTCCTGACCATCCAGACAACAACACCCCAGGGTGGTCCTCCTCGTGAACTGTTGGATTTGCTCTCCCTGAGTGAATGGTTAAGTGCCTGGCACTGTGGAGCCGCTGCAATTCCTGGATGAAGGTTACAGTCCTGCCTTTGAGACCTTCAGCTGGGGCCATGCTGGCCGGATTCTGCACCAGAGGCTCAGAATGGAGGCAGACGGGTTCTGAAAGGACTTCACTCCTTCTCTGTTGACTTCAGACTTTGGACAGGGTTTTTTTTTAACCCGTCAAATAGGATAATAACTGTTCTTAACAGGATTTTGTGAGGCCCTAACATGTTAATGTGAGCAAATTGGCTTTGCAAAGCATCTCCAAGGCATATAAACACGAGAGTTTATATATAGGGCAAGGTCCCCTGGCTCAGTGGTGCTATGAAGCTGTGTGCACAGCCCATGATCCCCTGTGGAATTGAGGATTGTGGAATTAATTGCCTTTGGAAGCTCAATTTGCTGTGTGAGCACAGTCAAGAGGAATGGGGGAGCCTGGCCTTTGCCTTTTATGGCAGTCTGGGAACTTGAAACACTCAAACCCATCATTCTCAAAAAGCTTTTTACAGCCCTTCAGAAGCTGATGCCTCTGCAGCTCCACATATCACTGGTACGCCGCTAGACGGGGCTTGTTAAATCATGAGCAAATGCAGGGGCTAATTAAATGCTTCTGACACTTGTTACCATCTGCTGAGGCTGGAGTGAAGTCGGCAAGTTCTGAGTGTTTTATGAAAGCCTTTGAGTCACCGCCATCCCGGGGGCTTGAACACTCGTGGTCTGAGCCCTAGAACTAGAGGAATGCCGTGGGAGGATGGATTCAATCCTTAACTGACTTCCATTTTAAGACACAAGCCGTGGGGATTATTACAAAATTACTCCAGTTAATTAAAAAAGAGAAAAGCTTTGAAGTAATTTACTAGTGTTTATGCATTTTGTCCCAGAGTGCTCTCTGTGGATCTGCTAGACTTGGGCGCCATGCAGCTTTCTCTTATCACTGACTGCAACAAGAAGACTTCAAGATTAATTATTGACATTGATTTTTTTTTTTTTGTCATCACATAAATCCCTCAGTGCCTCTGAAGAATCTTGGTTAGTCAGGCTTGGGAAATTGATCTACGGGTTTCTCCAACAGAGCCTTTCTTCTCCACCTTCAATAAACTTGTGAGGCTGGGTGTGGTGGCTCATGCCTGTAATCTCAGCGCTTTGGGAGGCTGAGGCAGGTGGATAACCTGAGGTCAGGAGTTCAAGACCAGCCTGGCCAATATGGTGAAAGCTCGACTCTACTGAAAATACAAAAATCAGTCAGGTGTGGTGGTGTGTGCCTGTAATCCCAGCTACTTGGGAGGCTGAGGCAGGAGAATGGCTTGAACCCATATTAGAAACAGATGCTCGGTGCACAAAGAAAAATCAGCACTGAGACAACGGATCTCTCAGCAAAGCAATTTTTACTTTTTTACTTCCTGCACTGCAGGAAGGGTACCCTCGATAGCCATCTTGCCACAAGAATACAATGAACAAAGGAAAAGCAGACATATTTATCCCTTATGCATTTGGGCTTGTCCTTACTGCTGTGTCTGATCTCCATTGGCTGGAGCCAGACCTCACAATTTAAACTAAAACCTGATTGGCTAAAAACTTAAAACTTTTCTAAATAGGTAAGGGGCATAGGCTGTGAGCTGGAACATGCCTGTGAGCATTTCCAGCACAGATATCTTAAAGTACAAGGATATAGAACATAGTACATGTCTGTAAGCATGTCTAACAGCTACTAGGATAGAGCTTAACAAAGAGTTACTGGCACACTTATGATTTATTCTTTACCAAGGAAGGAAACTTTGAAGAGGAACTTTTACTTCTCACAACCCAGGAGGTGGAGGTTGCAGTGAGCCAAGATCGTGCCACTGCACTCCAGCCTGGGCGACAGAGTGAGACTCCATCTCAAAAATAAAGTAAAATAAATGTGAGATGTTCACTCCTGTGGTTGAGGGCATGGGTGATTTGTCATTATGTTCCTCTGCATTCACTCTCTCCCCAAATTCAGTCTAAGTCTTCTCTGTTCATCGATTTTAATGTTTGCATTCAGTTCTAGGAGAAAAAGCTTAGAAATTTTTTTATTCAAAAGGAGTGGTTTGTCATCCCAACTAGGGTGTTTACCTTTCTTTGATGATTTGTAAGGGTTCTCGGTGTGCCCCAGATACAATTCCTTTGTCAGATATGCGTATTGCATATGTCTCCTTCAACTGTGTGGATTACCAGTCCCTGGCAATAAAAATTATCAGCAGCTCCCACTTACAGAGAGAGAGAGAGAGAGAGAGAGAGAGAGAGAGAGAAAGGAGAGAGAGGAGAGAGGGAGAGAGAGAGAAACCACTAGGCATTATAGACTCCTGATGAAAATGGCTGAGAAAGTAGTCTCACCACTACCTCACATCTGAACCTGACAAGCTGCTTGGTCCAACTTCCAATCCATGAAAACTTTCTGGCAACGCAGGAGGTGGAGGCACCTGCCCACCACAAGGTGTAAGATTCAGCTGCGGGGTTCTCCGCAGAACCAATGATCCTCCTTTTCAAGAGATAAACTGCAAGGGAAGTTGGCAGATTAAAAGAAATCTCAGAAACATACCAACCAATTACAATGCTGTTGTTGTTGTATTTGAGATGGAGTCTCACTCTGTCACCTGGGCTGGAGTGCAGTGGCATGATCTCGGCTCACTGCAACCTCTGCCTCCCGGGTTCAAGCAATATTCCTACCTCAGACTCTTGAGTAGCTGAGATCACATCTGGCTTTTTTTTTTTTTTGTATTTTTAGTAGAGATGGGGTTTCACCATGTTGGCCAGTCTGGTCTCGAACTCTTGACCTCAAGTGATCTGCCTGCCTTGGCCCCCCAAGGTGCTGGGATTACAAGTGTAAGCCACCACACCTAGCCGAGTGTTTGAAATTTGTTTGAATCCTGATTAAAAGAAAATTTTAAAAAATTAAGGCATTTAGGGAAGTTTGAACACCGACTGGATATTTGATGTTATGGAGAAATCAAGATTAATTTTTGGAAAGTGTGATAAATATGTTTTGTTTTTTGTTTTTGTTTTTGTCTTTTGAGATTCCCTCTATTTATGTATTCTTTTATTTAGTATGAGTGGGTATTACTTCTGCAATTAAAATAAGAGAATAAGATACATATATATATGTATATATATACACATATACATATACATATATATATATATATGTGTATATATAAATATATATTTTGAGACGGAATCTTGCTCTCTCTGTCACCAGGCTGGAGTGCAGTGGCAAAATCTTGGCTCACTGCAACCTCCACCACCCAGGTTCAAGTGATTCTCCTGCCTCAACCTCCCAAGTACAGGCGCTCGCCAACATGCCTGGCTAACTTTTTGTATTTTAGTAGAGAGGGGGTTTCGCCATGTTGGCCAGGTCTCCTGACCTTCACCATGTTGGTCTTGATCTCCTGACCTTGTGATCTTGCCACCTCAGCCTCCCAAAGTGCTGGGATTAGAGGTGTGAGCCGCCGTGCCTGGCCAAGATATATATATTTTTAAATAGCCTTTTTATAGCCTGGGCAACATAGCAAGACCTCATGTCTACAAAAAATTTTTTAAAAAAATTAGCCATGCATGATGGTGCACACCTTCCACATTACTTGGAAGGCTGTGGCAGGAGGATCATTTGAGCCCAGGAGGTCAAGGCTACCGTGAGATATAATGGTGCCACTGCACTTCAGCCTGGGTGACAGAGTGAGACCCTGTCTCAGAAAAGTAAAAATGAAAAACACAACTAAAATTTTTATATTAAACCAGGTACTGAATGACATCATAGGTTTGCAAATAAATGCTGAAATATTTATGAATAAAAAAGAGATTTCTTCTCTTTCAGACATATATACTGTAATATCTAAGAATGATATTGAAGATTTGCTTAACTATAATCCGATGGCAGAAGGGGGCTGGTAGAATAGAACCAAATTCATCCACGGTTTATAATTGTTAAAGCTAGATAATGAGTACATGGATCTTTATTATAGTAGCTCTCTGAGCAAATATTTGAAATTTTCTACAGTAGAAAGGATTTTTAAGCAAGTGGTTTTATTCAAGCCAGAAGGTTGGATGAAACATCACTGAAGTCTTGAAAGCTGCAGGGAGGCCAGGTGCGGTGCCTCATGTCTATAATCCCAGCCCTTTGAGAGGCCAAAGTGGATGGATCCCTTGAGCCCAGGAGTTCAAGACCAGGCTGGGCAACATAGTGAGACCCACTCTCTCCAAAAAAATTAGCCAGTTACAGTGGCACATGCCTGTCAAGTCCCAGCTACTTGGGAGGCTGAGGTGGGAGAATCACTTGAGCCCAGGAAATTGAGGCTGCAGAGAGCTATGATCATGCCATTGCACTCCAGTCTGGGCAACAGAGTGAGATCCTGTATTTTTGTGCTTTTTTGTTTTGTTTTGTTTTTTGTTTTTGAGACAGAGTTTTACTCTTGTTACCCAAGCTGGAGTGCAATGATGTTATCTCGGCTCACCACAACCTCTGCCTCCCAGGTTCAAGAGATTCTCCTGCCTCAGCCTCCTGAGTAGCTGGGATCACAGACATGCACCACCACGCCCAGCTAATTTTGTATTTTTAGTAGGGATGGGGTTTCTCCATGTTGGTCAGGTTGGTCTCGAACTCCCAACCTCAGGTGATCCACACCGCTTGGCCTCCCAAAGTGCTGGAATTACAGGCATGAACCATTGCTCCCAGCCAAGATCCTTTTCTTTTTTTTTAAAGAAAGCATCCAGACCCTCTCTTCACCCTATGGTTCCCTGCTTTCACACACCACTGATCCTTAAAACCCAGCCCCGCAGTGCTGCCCCACTATCCACGGTGCCTTCGTGGAGGAGGATGGCATGAAAGTTTCCGGTTACCTGGCAATGGCTGGCAGCAAATTGATCTGCTGTGTAGCACAGTAGTTGAATATTGACTATCTGGATGATTTGAGGATTCAATCCTCTGAACGAATGCATTTTTTTGCTGGGTAATTGATTAGGACCATGACGGGGGTAAGCTGAGGGAAGAGGCATTGCAGAGAAGGGCTGAGATGGAACAAGGAGGCAGGTGAGGAAGGAGAGTGGCCAGGGAGGGGATGAGGAGCAGCTGCCGGATGTCAGACAAGACAGGGGTGCTTCTGAGAACTCAGCCCTTGCCCTCTGCAATCTGAGACCTTTTAGAAGCACCTGCTCTTGATTCAGCACCTCTGCAGCTGGACAGCGCCTTGGGATCGACGGGTTCCTGAGAGTGGGTGACTGCACAGCACCCTGGTGTGCCGGGATGATCTAATTTACTAACTAGTTCGAATTTTTTTTTTTTTTTAAATAAGGTTTCGCTCTGTCACCCAGGCTGAAGTGCAGCAGTACTATCATGGCTCACTGTAGCCTTGACTTCTTGGACTCTAGCAAGCCTCCCATCCTAGCCTCTCAAGTAGCTGGGAGCAGAGGTGTGCACCACCACATCACACTATTTTTTTTTTCTTTTTTTTTGAGATGGAGTTTCACTCTTGTTGCCCATGCTGGAGTGCAATGGCATGGTCTCAGCTCACTGCAACCTCCACCTCCCGGGTTCAAGCGATTCTCCTGCCTAGCCTCCAGAGTAGCTGGGATTACAGGCATGTGCCACCACACCCAGCTAATTTTGTAATTTTAGGAGAGACAGGGTTTCTCCGTGTTGGTCAGGCTGGTCTCAAACTCTTGACCTCAGGTGGTCTACCCACCTTGGCCTCCCAAAGTGCTGGGATTAAAGGCATGAGCCACCGCCCCCTGCCATTTGTTTTTGTTTTTGTTTTTTTTTTTTTTGGTAGAGACAGAGTCTCACCATGTTTTACAGGCTGGTCTCAAACTCCTGGGCTCAAGCAATCTTCCCACTTCAGCCTCCTGAGTAGCTGGGGCCATGCGGGAGCCACCACTCCCAGTTATTTTTAAAACATTTGTTTTAAAGAAATTGAGTCTAACCATGTTGTCCAGGCTGGTCTCAAACTCCTGATGAGCCCAAGTGATCCTCTGTCTTGGCCTCCCAAAGTGCTGGGATTATAGATGTGAGCCACCGTGCCTAGCCTGGTTACATGTGTTAAGGAGGCCAGGGCTCCAGCATTGGGCCTGGATTTGGCCAATTGGCTCAAGCAGCTGAACTAGCTTTGCTCTACATATAACCGTATTGATAATTAATAAGGTAAAGCTGTTTGCTGGGGAGCCTGGGCAAGATAATGAGCATGGCTCCATGTAAGGGACCCCCATTCCTGGCAAATCTACTCCAAGTTCATTTTCTTCTTGCAGGAGGATCAGCTCCCAATTTAATATTCAAAAGGACAGCTAGGGAGAATGTAGAAAGAAAAGGAAGTCTGCTGCCTTGAATTAGTCAACAATTATTGTGTAGCAAATAATTCCAAAACTCAATGGCATGCAAAAAATGAGCATTTATTTCTCACTTATTTGCCTGCGGGTCAATGAGGGTTTGGCTGATCTTTTCTGGGCCCAGCTGGAGTAGACTCTAGGCCGCAAGTTGGTCCAGGCCTGCTCTGTGGGATTCTGTCCTCATTGTGATGCAAGAAAGGCGAACCCCAACATTGAAGCTTAGCCCAGGAGAGTTCTTGGCTTTGCTGAGGAAATAATTCAAGGGTGAGCTGGTGGTGCCAAGCAGCAATCTTTTCTGGAATGGTACTGCTCTTTGCAGAGCAGGGCTGACTCATAGGCAGTGTGCCCAGAGTCAGCAACATATGAGTTATTGGCAACTATTTATACTCACTTATACCCACTTTCAATCACATGTCAATTAAGGGGTTGGTTCATGCAAATTGATGGGCAGGTTATTTAGAACTCTCCAGGAAAGGGGCAGTTCCTTCCAGGTCATTGCCATGGAAAAGTGATAACTTCCAGGTCGTTGCCATGGCATTTGTAAACTGTGATGGAGCTGGTGGGAGTGCCTTATGCTATTGAGTAGTGAGGGCAGCCAGGAATCACCCTGGTCATCATCTGCTGGTTTTCACTGGTTTCTGTACTTTATCCTGTCTGGACCAGATCCTGTTTCGATCAGCAGAGTTATGACCAGAAAACAAATCCTGCCAGTCTCCTACCTCAGTTGGACCTAGGGTTAGTCAAGGTGCATCCTACTCATAGCAGAACGGAAATGGATAAGAGGGCAAGCTGTCCACATCAGCACTTCAACCCACTGCACAGATCACATCCACTAACCTTTCGTTGAACAAAGCAAGTCTCAAGCTCAAACTCAATATTGGTGGAACAGGCTGGGCATGGTGGCTCACACCTATAATTCCAGCACTTTGGGAGGCCAAGTTGGGTAAATCACTTGAGGCCAGGCATTCCAGACCACCCTGGCCAACATGGTGAAACCCTGTCCCTACAAAAATACAAAAATTAGCTGGGTGTGGTGGCGGGCATTGTAATTCCAGCTACTTGGGAGGCTGAGGCAGGAGAATCGCTTGAACCCAGGAGGCAGAGGTTGCAGTGAGCCGAGATAGAACCATTTGACTCCAGCCTGGGCAACAAGAGGGAAACTCCATCTCAATAAATAAATAAATAAATAACTGAGGCTCAGGTATTTCTTCATAGCAGTGCAAGAACAGACTAATACACAACCCCACATCTGCAAGGCAGGCTGTATTCTAGCTTGAATCGCCCCAAGAGAAGCCTCGATGGGAGCAGAATAAACAACAGTGTACACATCACAGGTAGCAGTTGTATAGGCAGGCTCTCCTGCCCTCGATGGGTCCCAGAAGGTGGCAGAAAGTAGGGAACTGATGTCGGAACCCATAGCTGCCATCACAGGGACCAATGGAACCCCTGGAGGCTGGAAAGATGTGCCTGCAGCTCTATTAAACTGAGCAGTTTTGCAGCCTTGAAAGTTCTTTCCATGTGTGTGCATCTGTGTGCACCCCCCCAACAACCATTAATAGACTCCCGAGGGAGGGAGGGATAAGTCAGGCCTCCATTGCTACCAGGCATAGGAGGGCAAAGTCTTGTCAGGTGTGTCAAAGAGGCATTGAAGATGCAGCTGTTTGCACAGAAACCTCTGGTGCATAATAAAGGCTGGTAAGAGAAAGAGACTGAATTAAAGCACAGACTGGCTCGTTACTTAACACAATGTGATCCGGGAGGTGTTGGCAGCTGTTTAGATTAGAGAGCGTAGAATTGCGTGTAATTCTGTCTTACTTGTGTAGCAACTACACGGGGCTCTTGCCAGGAACTGACACACGGTAACTGGGAACGCAAGCGCGTCCCACAGATTCCTGGGTTGGTGCAAATAGCAGGTGGGCCCAGAGAGCAGCCGGCTGGTTCCCATGGCTGAACATGAAGGAGTGAGAGATGCTGTCCCTCCTCCTTCCTGGAAGAAAGTGAGGATACATGGCCTCAGGCTGGTGTGCAGAGGAGCCATGAACCCCTCTCTGCCTCCCCCCTGCCCTGACGCTTTTTCTCCAAATGCAGGGTCAGAGACCACACGGCAGCATTTCTAGAGACGGCGGAGGAGGCCCCCTGCAGAATAGAACAATGAACTAGTCTAGAAATATATTTAGGCCAAGAGAAGTGTGCAAGAGCCTTCTAGGCTAAAGGGAGAGCAAAATGACACAATAGATTTAAAAAATCTGAAAACAGCAGGATGATATTTATAACCATCAGATATTGCCAGAATAATGCTGTGTACCGAACATCCTAATTTGGTGGCTGAACACCACAATCATTTACTCATGCTCAGGTCTGTGGGTGGGTTGTGCTCCCTGTGGATTTTTTTTTTTTTTTTTTTTTTTGAGATGAAGTCTCGCTCTGCTGTCAGGCTGGAGTGCAGCGGTGTGATCTCGGCTCACTGCAACTCTGTTTCCTGGGTTCAAGCGATTTTCCTGCCTTAGCCTCCCAAGTAGCTGGGACTACATGCGTGCACCACCACACCCAGCTAATTTTTGTATTTTTAGTAGAGACAGGGTTTCACCACGTTAGCCAGGATGATCTTGATCTCTTGACCTTGCGATCCACCTGCCCTGGCCTTCCAAAGTGCTGGGATTACAGGCATGAGCCACAGTGCCTGGCCTCATTATTGTTATTATTATTTGAGACAGAATCTCACTCTGTTGCCCAGCCTGGAGTGCAGTGGTGGGATTTTGGCTCACTGCAACCTCCACCTATGGGGTTCAAGCAATTCTCCCACCTTAGCCTCCTGAGTAACTGGGATTACAGGAGTGTACCACCACACCCCACTAATTTTTGTATTTTTAGTAGAAACAGGGTTTTACCATGTTGGCCAGGCTGGCCCTGAACTCCTGATCTCAAATGATCCTCCTGCCTCAGCCTCCCAAAGTGCTAGGATTACAGGCATGAGCCGCCATGCTTGGCCTTCCTTGTGTATCATCTGGGGATCCAGGCACAGCCGCGACTCCCAGGAAGCCCTCCTCCTGGTGACGGGAGAGGTGCAAGAGGCAAGCTCAAATGCATGGCGCACCTCAGGCCTCTGCTGTGTCAGGCCTGCTCCCATCCCATTGTCCAGAGCAAGTCCCATGACCAAGCCTGAAGTCAAGGGAGGTACATCTTGCTGCCAGTTGGAAGAACTGCAAATTCACATCATGAAAGGTGCGAATGCAGGGAGGTGATGAGTTAGGGCCAATGATCTCAACTACCGCAGTGTCTGGGGACCTCTGCAAGCAATTAAGCCATTTCCTGGAGTATCGCATGCAAGACACAGGTGAGGAGAAGGCATTGATGAGACAGGAAAAGTGCCACAACTGAAGGCTGTGGGTGCCGCACCGAGCATGTGCCAACGAGCTTGGGCTTTCCTTATGGGTGACAGGGAGCCTGGGAGGGCTTTTGAGCTGCAGTGTGGCAAGAACAGGTTTGTGTTTTGAAAAGTTACCCTAGGCTGGATGCGGTGGTTCACGCCTATAATCCCAGCACTTTGGGAGGCCGAAGTGGGTGGATCATGAGGTCGAGAAATTGAGACCATCCTGGCCAACATTGTGAAACCCCGTCTGTACTAAAAATACAAAAATTAGCTAGGCGTGGTGGCGGGTGCCTCTAATCCCAGCTACTTGGGAGGCTGAGGCAGAAGAATCGCTTGAAAGTGGGAGGTGGAGGTTGCAGTGAGCTGAGATCGTTCCACTGCATTCCAGCCTGGTGACAGAGCAAGACTCCATCTCAAAAACGAAAAAAAAGAAAAAGGAAGGAAGGAAGGAGGGAGGGAGGGAGGGAGGAAGTTACCCTAATGACTGTGCAGGAGGGATTGAAGGTAACAAGACGAGTTGTGATGCAGGGGAGAGACAAAAAAGTTCTCGTGTGTGTGTGTGTGTGTGTGTGTGTGTGTGTGTGTGTGCCTCTTCTTCTATTTGAACAGGTTTGAACCAGCCTGTGATCACAAGAAGGGAGAAGGCAGAGGCACATATTTGAGAAACATTTTGGTGGTAATGGCAGGACGTGGCCACTGGCGGATCTGACAGATCAGGCCACACCAGCAGCCAGGCAGGATGCCCGGGGAGGAGGTATGGGTCTGCAGGGGAAGAGCAGGAACGTGCATTTCTGGGTGGACTTGCCCAGGCATCACTGACAAAGCAAAGGTTGGGAGAGGAGCACCTTGTGCAGGAACGTCTTCTGTTCACCCATTGCTGGACCCGCAAGGCCTCAGACTGCCTGGTGCTCCTCAGGCACTTATGAAACGAGGGGTGGATGGAGATCTCTCTGCGCATGTGAGTCTGAAATTCAGGGAGAACCCTGGCCTGGAGTCATGATGTGGGGAGTGTTCAGATCCAGGTGGTCCCTGGAGCATGTGGGGACTAACTTCTCTGAAAGAACCCTTTAGGGACAGGTGATCATTACGGCTGCCAAGGATAGGGGTAGATTCTCTGTCTAAATCTTTTCTTCTCTTCATTGAAGAATTCCTGTCTCCAGCAAATCACCCCAACCCTAGGCAATCGGTTCCCTCCCACCTCCCCTTCCCCATACCTTATGTTCTTCCTCACTGCGGACTCTCCACCCGCCTGTCTCTCAAGCCCTGCACTGTCTCCTGCCCTCTGCCTTTACTCATGAGCCTTCCTCAGCTCTGAAGCCCTTGCTCTCATTTTTGTCCTGATACACTACTCGCCCTTCAAGGCCGGCCTCCAGTGCCGCCTGCTCTGCGATGCCTTCGGCACCTCCACCCAGCAGCAGGGAGGGTGCCCTTCTCATCATTCTCACCCTGCCTGTACCTCCTGCCCTGCCAGGCTCCAAATCAAGACGCGATAGTAAGGCCGGGTGTGGTGGCTCATGCCTGTAGTCCCAGCACTTTGGGAGGCTGAGGCAGGCAGATCACTTGAGGTCAGGAGTTCAAAACCAGCCTGGTCAACATGGTGAAACCCTGTCTCTACTAAAAATGCCAAAAGTTAGCCAGGCGTGGTGATGGGCACCTGTAATCTCAGCTACTCAGTAAGCTGAAGCAGGAGAACTGCTTGATCTTGGGAGGCAGAGACTGCAGTGAGCCGAGATTGTGCCACTGCACTCCAGCTTGGGCAACAGAGGGAGAATCTGTCTCAAAAAAAAAAAAAAAGATGCTATATTTGTTGCTTTGGCCAGGCATGGTGGCTCATGCTTGTAATCCTGACACTTTGGGAGGCCAAGGCAGGAAGATGGCCTGAACCTGGGAGTTTGAGACCAGCCTGGGCAAGATGGGTAAACCCTGTCACTACAAAAAATTTAAAAATTGTCTGAGCATGGTGGCACATGCCTGTAGTCCCAGCCACTCGGGAGGCTGAGGCAATAGCATCCCTTGAGTGCAGGAATTCCAGGCAGCAGTGAGCTATGACTACACCTCTGCACTCCAGCCTGGGCTACAAGATGAGCTCTGTCTCAAAATAGAATAAAATAAAATAAAAGAGAATAAAATAAAATAAGTGCTGCTTTGCTATCTTTGAGCCTCATAAAGCCCCAAAGGCCTAGGAGCTACGATGCCCCCTGTTCTCACCAGGCACAGCCCCCACCCAGCAGGAAAGGCCCTATTTGCTTCCTGCATCAGCTGGACTGCCTACACCCCACGTCTTCAACCTAACAGTCCCACCTCCATGCCAGGAGGTAGCATTATTCAAACAAGCCAATCAGAGGGCACCTCACCTCTTGTTACTACAAAGGCTGCTCTCAGAGCTCCCCTGGTTTACTCTGCTCCAGGGTGTCCCGTCATGTGGTCCTGCATGGCCCACAGTGTCTTCCTGCAGAAGTATCTGCTGTTAATAGGCTGCTGTCTTGTCTGTCCAGTATTGGGTGCCACGTGTCTGACGGCTTTCTACTGTGTAGTGTGGAGGACCCCTCCTGCCCCGCAGGACAAGGAGGAAGGGGCCGGAGCAACTCCCTAGCTGCTCTTGTCAGGCCTTGGCCTTGGTTAGGCGCATTTTTGCCCCGTCCCCTCTTTTCTTCAAGGTCAGGGATTGTGTGGCCCCACCTTGGCAGCCCCAGCATCTTGCTTGGTCCATGGAAGGAGCTCAGGAGCTGTGTTCTCAGCTGGTGACTTCTGCTGTCTCACCCCCACTCCCACCCCCGGCTGCCCCCACTATCCCTCCTTCAAGTTCCCATCTCTCTAGATTCATTATACCAAAGAAATGCTTGCAATTATTCAAACAAGCCAATCGGGGGGCACCTCGCCCTCTCGTTACTACAAAGGCTGCCCCCAGAGCCCCCTGTTCACTCTGCTCCGGGCTGTACCCTCATGTGGTCCTGCATGGCCTGCTGTATTTTGCTTTCTAAGTCTTCTTTGTCCATGTCTAGACTGAGTTGGGGGATTTTGGACAAACGTTTATAAACCACCATGAGTCCTCGCAAAGACGTCTCCCAGAATCAATACCCCGAGGCTATTTAAATAGTGTCTGAAACCAAGCCAGTCCCCTGCTCGTCTCCCTTGCTCAGCTCCAAAGGATGTTTAATTTTTCTGTAAATTAACTCGGACAATGTCACACCACATTACGACACCTTGGAACATTCCTGCTCCGATCTGCGAGCAGCTGACGCAGCGGGCGATGGCGCGGCTTCCTCCGGGAACGTTTCCCTAGAATGTGACTGATGACAATAGAGCCGGCTGCCCGAGAAGCCACGGCGCTCCCGCCGGCCGCGGGTGAGCCAGCGCCACCCAGAGATAATGAATCACGGTTTGTGGCAAAGCTGATAATGCGCCCGCTATTATATGGACTGGGGCTGCGGCTTCAGTTAATCGTGCTAAATTGCTAGGCTGGAGCTGCGTTCTGCCGGGCTGGGCCGCTGCCTTCCTCTTTTGAAAATTTCCATTTGTCTGAAGTTGGGTTCTTGTCTCTTCCTCCTGCCCCTCCATTCAAATGAGCTGGCTATTTCTGCCGGCGGCTGCCCGTGGGAGTGAGAGTTTGAAAGGCATGAGCGCTTGGACTCCATCTGTCGGCCTGTGTGCGCGCCTTCCCATTTGAGTGCACACCATGCGCCTGCACTGCACTGGGTGCTAGGAATGCTGACGGGCAGCTGTTGTGCACCCGCACCCGCCCCAGAGGCTCGGCGTCCAGGCGAGGGACAGACGCCGCACCCCTGATTCCAGCGCTGCCCGTTAAGGGCTGTGTGTCGGCTGAGGTCAGACCCGGAGTCAGCTTAAATCTTGCCTCCTGCGCTTTCCAGCCGCGTGACCTTGAACATCTCTCCTTGTCTGTAAAGCGATGATGCTCATGAGTCCATTGCAGAGTGCTGTGGCGTTAGATGGATCTGTCATGACTGCTGAGCTGTGCTTGGCACATAGTGAGTGTCCCCCAATGGTTCTTATCCTGGGGACAGAGGCCTGCGCAGACGGCCACAGGTTGCAGAGGATAGAGCGACTGGCTCCCTGGAAGGTGAGGTGGTGCAGGAGTGGAGCGTTGTCGTGGGGAGAAGAGCAGCAGGGCGAGCCTGGGGGACCACACGGAGGCCTGGCGAATCCAGAGAGGGTGGGGGAGGCTGGGCTGGAGGAGAGGCGCCAGTGCTTGCTGGCCTCTGATTTCAGCCAAGGTGTTGGGGACCCCAGGGACAGTCCCTGTTCACCTCCAGGTGCTGCTCTGAGCCGTCTCCACCATCAGCCCACACTCAGGGCAGTCCCCAGATGCAGAGGGGAACAACGTCCCCTGGGATGACCCTGGAACACAGAGGCCTAGGTTGGCAGCCTGCAGGCCTGTGTGTGTTGGGGTGAGGGCTGATGCTGAGGTACATCCAGGCAGCTCCTAGGGGGCCCCCAGCAGTTTGAGCCTCGGGCTCCTCACACAACCTTTACTGGTTTGTCCTTCATTCCCGCTTCCTGGGGTCACCCCCAAATGAATGATCCCCATCCATGCCCTTGCTTCCAGCTAAGGGAGAAAGACGCACACCTGGAGAGCCCACGCCCACCGAGTCTGCCCTGCCCCAGCCAGACCCTGAGAAGAAATTCGGACCCAAGCCCTTCTCTGTGGCACCTGCGATGGCTGGCGTGGGGCGTGAGAAACCCTGTCTAAGAGGGCCACTGGGGAAAAGAGTGAAGCCATTCATGCCTACCCTTCCACTCCCACCCCCAAAGCAAAGCCTGGCTGGGGGCTCCAAGCTGTCCAGCAGAATAGCTGGTCTCTCTCCGTAGTTGCGGTCCACCTCTATCTCACCACAGACCTCAGCGCCAGGGGGAGGAGAAGGCTGCCACTGGCCTTGGTGCCCAGAGTCCTTCCCCAACACCACACCCATCAGAAAGATGGGTGCAAGAGCCACCCTGCTGAGGTTAGACCTGCTGACTTCCCCAAGGACCCTCCAGCTGGAATCCAAGCATCTCTGTGATTGCCATAGTCACGCTTCATAACAACCTAGCCCTCAGCAGCATTCTACTGCTCCTGGGGAGGTTGCAGGTGGCAGGATGTGCTGGAACCTGGGCTGGGCTTGGTAAACCCAGCTGAGCTCGTGCATGCATCTGGGGCAGTTGGCAGGCTGGCTGGTTTAGGACAGGCACAGCTGGGTGCCACTTTGCTGCCATTCTCCTGCAGGCCACCTGGGCTTCTCACAGTGTGGCAGGGTCCCCTTCCTCCTGGGACCCTGCCATCATCTTTGCTACATTGTCTTGGCCAAATCAAGTCCAGGGCCAGCCAAGATTCAGGAGGGGGAAGAGGAGCCACATGGGAGCCACTGCACTGCCACACCACTAGGGGAGCGGGCAAAGGGGAGGGCAGAGGAGTGGGGCCTTTTTGCAGCCAATCTACCCCACCAAAGTGTGGAGCGGCCTCTTGCTGGGGGAAAGAACCAGGTCTAGTTCTGCTCCGCTCCTCCTTGCTGTGTGGTCTTGGGCTGGACACTGAACTCCTCTGGGTCTCAGTTTAATCATCTGTGAGAGAAGATTGGACCTACGATGAGGGTTCTTGTGTGTGTTAGAGGCAATTCATTCACTGAACCAGTATTTACGGAGTGCATTCTGTGTGCATTCCCTAGGCACTGGGAGGCAGCCGTCCAGGAAATGACAAAGATCCCTGTCCTCATGCACCATGCACTGCCACAGCAGCAGACAGTGAACCAGAAGTATGATAACGTCGTGGGACGGGACGTTAGAAGGTGCAAGTGCCGTGGCAACGTAAGGCAGAGAGGAGCATGGGAGGCGGGGGGCGTCTGGGGAAGGACATGATCTGAAGTAGGGTGTCAGAGCAGACTCAGAAGGTGATACTGATCCCACTCATAAAGCTGAGGAGCAAGTTAACCATGTGGATAACTGGGGAAAGAGCATTCCAGGCCAAGAGAACAGCGAGTGCAAAGGCCCTGAGGCACAGAGGTGGCTGGAGCACAGAGCGTGGAGGTGACAGACCAGATGGTGCAGAGCCTGGAGGCTGCTGTAGGGAGCCCTTGGAGGTCCCTGAGCATGTGACCTTGTGTGTGAGGAGGCCCCTTCCACTTCCTATGCAGGACACACTGGAATCTGGGGATGGTAAAAAAGGAAGAAAGGCCGGGCGCAGCTCACTCCTGTAATTCCAGCGCTTTGGGAGGCCGAGGCGGGCAGATTGCCTGCGCTCAGGAGTTCAAGACCAGCCTGGGCAGCACAGTGAAACCCTGTCTCTACTAAAATACAAACAATTAGCTGGCAGCATGTGCCTGTAGTCCCAGCTACTCAGGAGGCTGAGGCAGGAGAATCACTTGAACCCAGGAGGCAGATGTTGCAGTGAGCCGAGATTGCACCACTGCATTCCATCCTGGGTGACAGAGTCAGACAGCATCTAAAAAAAAAAAAAAAAAAAAAAAGAAAAAGAAAGAAAGAAAGAAAGGAGACCAGCTGGGAGGTGACAAGGCAATCCCAGATGACGGTGGCTGGGCGAGGGGCAGCAGTGGGAGTGGGGAGAGTCAGGGAAGGGGTGGTCCCACTCTGGGAAAATTCACACAGAGAGGAAGTAGATATCTGCAGAAAGCCTTGGTATGGGACAGGAGGTGACTGCTCCCATAGGCACCCCGTCACATGGACCTGAGTTCGAATCCCACCTCCACTACTTACAAGCTGTGGGTCCTTGGTCAAGTCACTGCCTTCTCTGCCTCTTTGTAAAATGAGAGGTTAATAATGGCATCCTTTTCACCTGGGTGCATGAGTTCAGGATGAGCTCCAGTCTGCAG
The DNA here is from genome assembly GCA_963574635.1 of Cheracebus regulus. Classification (NCBI taxonomy): domain Eukaryota; kingdom Metazoa; phylum Chordata; class Mammalia; order Primates; family Pitheciidae; genus Cheracebus; species Cheracebus regulus. The sequence goes on along the minus strand of CAUYQU010014622.1, from coordinate 60,462 downwards.
TACTAAGATCAGGGCTGAGCACCAGGTAAATGTCGAAGACGCGTGAGTCGGTACTGCAGATAAATGATGCTGTGGCTGTGGCCTGAGGACCCGGTGGGGTAGGGTGCCGGCTGATCCCCTCTCAGCCTCTGCTGCTTCATCTCCGCACAGCATGGGGGGCAGGAGGCCCTGAGCCAGGTCCCCACAGGGGACCTCACCTGCAGGAGCCCCTTTGAGTTCGGCAGGGAACACAGGGCTCACCTCCAGCGTCCTCTGAGACCTGCCTGCAGGGTAATGGCTCAGAGTGAAGAACAAGCTGGTGAGCTGCAGACATTTCCCTGAGTCTTTGGGGACTGTTTATCACCGTCACAGCCCAGAGCAAACCATTCTTTACAGCCAGCTCTGCGGGAGCGTTTGCAAAGGGGGGCCAGGAGCGCCCTGACCCAGGGCTGGGCCTAGAGTGGGCTGGCTCCCCAGGGGTTACACCGCCCTGAAGATCTCTACCCTGGGTTCCCTTTGGGGGCCTCCTCACCCTCTTTCCTGCCCCCCATCCAGGCCATGCGATACCCCCAGTGGTCAAGGTGTGATTCTGCTCCTCAGCCACGATTCATTAAATGGACAATCAAATGTGAATTGGTGTGTGTACTTTTTTGTAAGGCTTTTATATAAGTAAATGGCTAAATCGGGAAAACATCTTTGGGCAGACCATCTGTCTCAATTTGAGCTTTGAAAAATGTGGTCACCTCGCAGCATTCCCATGTCAGACTCTAAAAACAAGAAACTGGGCAGGCAAACGAACATCACTCACGCTCTGAGCTCCGCTGTCTGCTCTGCTTGGAGAATCACTGAAGCCTTCCTTCCGGCCACAGCTGCCGGGGCTGGGGCTGGGGCTGCCTGGAAGGGGGCCAGCTGGGGGAGCCTCTGGGGCCTTTGCAGGGGTTGGGGGCAGGTGAGAAGCAGCCCACTTGCCTCTGGGGCCTCCGTGGATCCCCAGTGCGCACAGACAGGTGCATGATGCTCTGCCTTTTTATAATTTCCACATCTCTCTGGCTCTCACAATGGCCAAACATGGCTTCTCTAAGCGGCACGCCACTCCCCAGGCCACCCGGTCCTTATGATGCAGAAATCCAGGTCACAGCTGGACAGGCTCCAGGGAGGAGTGAGGCTGCTTGGCACTAAAGAGAATGAAGTGTGAAGGAGGCAGTGGGTGGCTGAGTGGAAGAGATGAGCTCACGTGCACAGGTGCAACAGCGTAAAAAGACCCCTGGGCTGGGTGCAATGGTGCATCCCTCGGGAGGTTAAGGGGGGAGGTTCTTGAGCCCAAGAGGTCGAGGCTGCAGTCAGCCATGACTGCACCACTGCACTCCAGCTTGCAGGACAGATTGCAACCCCCATCTCTTAAAAAAAAAAGCCAATTAAAACTAAAGACGACCCCAGGCTGGAGAATGCTGTGGAGGCAATTCAAGGATAGAGCTTGTGCGGAACAAAACACGCCTTTAAATTCTTAACTCCTATGACCGTTTTCTTTTGTTGATCATGTTATTTGAGGCTCCCTGAAGGCCCAGGGAGGAGGATAGAAAGCACTTCAGGTGCTAAACCCAGAGAGAACTGAATGGAGAGAGTGTTGGGAAAGCGAGCTTTGGGTGTGCAGTCTCTCGACCCGAATAGTCACATGAGAATGGGCCTTGGGCCGGATCATTTCCTTACGAATAAAGAAAGAGCTCCCCCAGCCCGCGCCCGGCCTCTGTCTTGTTCAGGGATCCCTTTCTCTGTGCTCGATGTGGTGTGCCCTCTGCTCTGCCTAAGTGTGTGTCTCCAGTGGCACCCGCCACCCACTGCTCTATCTGTTCCCGGTGGGGGTTGGGGTGAGAGGGGTGCAAGCAGACCCCCTCTCTGGAGGGCTAGGCCACCTGGGGCTGGGGGCTCTGACACTCACTATTGCAGCTGACCGTGCTCCCTCTGTTGTCCAGGTGAGTGTGGTGTGGCTCCATCCCGTGCCCGTGTGAGTCGTGCCTTTCTTGGCCCTGCCCTAACCTGCAAGCCTCCACTGCTTGCAGCATGGGGAGCTGGCATCCCAGGACTGCAACTCCTGGCGGTGGGACCCTGCGCTCAGCCGGGCTCCACCACTGGAGGTCTTAACAGGTGCCACTTGCTGGACGCTTAATGAAGGCCTGGATGATAAGGGGCAGGGATACGAAGCTGCTACCACCCCGAGGGCTGGAGGGACAAAGGGAAGATGTGGCGCTACTGGACCTCAGGACTGGGGTCACTTGCGGAGAGCCATGGGTGGGGTCATAGCCCTGCGGAGGTACAGCCCAAGACAGAGAGGAAGAGGATGAACTCCCCAGAACCCCACCCTCAAGTCCTCCACCAGTGCCTCCCGTGGACTGGAGCCAGTCCGGGCCTGGAAACAGCCTGCGGAGGTCAGACCCGACCACTGCTGTAGCAGGTGAGGAGGGACCCGGGACAAACAGGCCCACGACGGCCGGGGAATGCACACACTGCATCCTCAGAGCAACATGCACAGGGAGCCAAAATGGCTTCTGATGGCTGCCGCCACTACTTACTCAAATGTGGTAGCTTAAACGTTTATCCTCCTACAGTTCCGGAGATCAGAAATCCAAAATCACTTTCACTGGCTGGGTGCAGTGGCTCATGCCTGTAATCCCAGCACTTAGGGAGGCCGAGGTGGGCGGATCACTTGAGGCCAGGAGTTCGAGATCTGCCTGGGCAATATGGTGAAACCCCGTCTCTACTTAAAAACAAACAAAAAAATTAGCCAGGCGGCGTGGTGTGCACCTGTAGTCCCAGCTACTTGGGAGGCTGAGGTGGGAGGGTCACTCGAGCCCAGGAGTTTGAGATCAGCCTAGGCAATATAGTGAAACCCCATCTCTACAAAAAATACACACAAAAAATCGGCTGGGCATGGTGATGTACGCCTGTAGTCCCAGTTACTCAGGAGGCTGAGGCAGGAAGATCACTTGAGCCCAGGAGGTGGAGGCTGCAGTGAGCTGAGATCTCACTACTACACTCCAACCTGGGAAACAGAGCAAGACCCTGTCTCAAAAAAAAAAAAAAAAAAAATCACTTTCACAGTGCTGGACTCCCAGTGCTGGGAGGCGGCACTCCTCTGGAGGTTCTAGGAAGACTCTGTTTCCTTGCTTTTCCAGCTTCTAGAGTTACTACATTTCTCGCAGTCCTTGGCTAGTGGCCTCTTCCTTCATCTTGAAAGCCAGGAGTGTAGCATCTGCAAATCTTTCTGCTGAAGTCCTCATATCACCGTTTTTTCCTTGGAGCCGAATCTCCCTCTGACTTCCTCTCCTAAGGACACTTGTGATTATATTTGGGGCCCATCCAGGAAAGCCAGAATCCTCTCTCCACCTCAAGCCTTAATCACTTCTGCTCAGGCCCTCTTGCCATAGGAGGTTATGTTCACAGGTTCCAGGGATTAAGAGCTGGATATCTTTTCGGGCCATTATTCAGCCTTTTCTGGGTACAGAAGTGGACATTCTGTAATAGCTAGCTATTGCTGTGTAACAAATTACCCCAAACATGTAGCTGTTCAAAACAACAAACTTTTTAAATCTCATGCTGTTTCCATGGGTCAGTTGTTTCAGAGTAGCTTAGCTGTGTGGTTGTGTCTCTAGAGGTTGCAATCAAGCTGTTAGCCAGGGCTGCCATCACCAGAAGGCTTGAATGGGCTGGAGAATCCACTCCAAGATGGTGCCTCACACAGCTGTTGGCAGGGGGCCTCAGGTCTTCACCAGGTGGGCTTCTTCATGAGGCCACTTGAGTGTCCTCACGACATGGCCGCTGGCTGGCACCCCCAGACTCAGCAATCCGAGAGGGAAAGCTGGCAAGAAGCTACAGTACCTTTTATGACCTTGCCTGCATTTGTTTGTTAGGGATGCCATGACTAAGCACCACAGGCTAGGTGGCTTATACCACAGAAATGTCTTTTCTCACAGTCCTGGAGGCTAGACATCAAGATCAAGGTGTTAGCGAGATTGGTTTCATCTGAGGCCTCTTTCAGAAGGCTTTCTTTCTTTCTTTCCTTTTTCTGTTTTTTTTTTTTTTTTTTTTTTTTTGAGACAGATTCTCAAAATTTCACCCAGGCTGGAGTGCAATGGTTCGGTCCTCAGCTCGCTGCAACCTCTGCTTCCAGGATTCAAGCAATTCTCCTGCCTCAGCCTCCTGAGAAGCTGGGACTACAGGTGCGGGCCACCACACTCAGCTAATTTTTGTAATTTTAGTAGAAACAGGGTTTCATCATGTTGGCCAGGCTGGTCTTGAACTCCTGACCTCAGGCAGTCCATCCGCCTTGGCCTCTCAAAGTGCTGGGATTACAGGAGTGAGCCACCGTGCCTGGCTCCAGAAGGCTTTCTGAGTCTTCCTTAGAGATGGAAGACTGTCTTTTCCCTGTAACTTCATGTGGTCTTCCCTCCGTCTATGCCTTTGTCCTAATTTCTTCTCCTTAAGGGGACATCAGTTAGATTGAATTGGGGCCCACCCATATGGCCTTATATTACCACAGTTATAACTTTAAAGGTTCTGTCTCCAAATACGGTCATATTCTGAAGTACTGGGGGTTAGTACTTCAGTATATGAATTTGTCCGGGGACATTATTTAGCTGATAAAAGCCTCAGAGGTGACATCCTTCTGCCATATTCTCTGGTCACATAGACCAAACCTACGACAATAATGGAGGGAGTACACCAGGATGTGGACATCAGGAGGTGGGCTTAATGGGGTCTTCTTGAAGGCCTCTTCCTTCATGTCCAAGAGAAATTTTTTTTTTTTTTGAGATGGAGTCTCACTCTGTCGCCCAGGCTGGAGTGCAGTGGTACAATCTTGGCTCACTGCAACCTCCACTTCCTGAATTCAAGGATACTCAGGAATCCTCGTGAATAGCTGGGATTACAGGCATGTGCCATGACACCTGGCTGATGTTTGTGTTTTTAGTAGAGATGGGGTTTCACCATGTTGGCCAGGCTGGTCTCGAACTCCTAACCTTAGTTGATCCGCCCGCCTTAGCCTCCCAAAATGCTGGGATTACAGGCATGAGCCACTGCACCCACCAAGAGAAATTCTTACTAGTTCTTGAGTATATTTCTAGGGCTACTCTATGTATGCTCAGCCACATATGTACACAAAGTGCACATGTGTACAAGGGAAGGACATAAACACAGCACTCTGCACCTTGTTTTCTTCACTTCGTAAACCCGTAAAGAGCGGCCTCATTCTTTTTCAGATTCCATTGTATGAATTGCTGCCGTTTATTTAACTGGTCCCCTGGATGTTTATGTTCTTTCCAATATTTTGCCATTGCACATAATGATGCAACAAATATTCATGAACTTGTATCATTTCTCATGTGTGCTGGTATATTTGCAGGGTACGTACCTGCTGTGAAATTGCTGGGTCAAAGGCTGTAAGTCTTTGACAGATGCTATCTGATGGTGAGGCTGGTCTTTTGAAGGCTTTTCCAGTTCACACTCTTGTGAACATAGTGTAGACACCCTGTCCCTGCAGCCTCACCGATGGTGTGGGGTCAATCCTTTCACTCTCGCTGATCTGCTGAATAAAAAGTGATATCTTGGGCAGGGCATGGTGGCTCATGCCTGTAATCCCAGCACTTCGGGAGGCTGAGGTGGGAGGATCGCTTGAGCCCAGGAGTTCAAGACCTGCCTGGGCAACATGGTGAAACCCCGTCTCTACAAAAAATACAAAAATTAGCTGAGTGTAGTGGCATGAGCCTGTAGTCCCAGCTACTTGGGAGGCTGAGGTGGGAGGATCACTTGAGCCCAGGAGGTCGAGGCTGCAGTGAGCCATGGTTGTGCTACTGCACTCAAGCCTGGGTGACAGGGTGAGATCCTGTTCTCAAAAAAAAAAAGCCACATCTCAGGGTAGTTTTTTTTTTAAATGTATTGAGGTAAAATTTGCATAACATAAATTTAACCATCTTAAGGTGAACCATTCAATGGTGTTAAATACATTCGCAATGTTGTGCACCCACCTCTATTTAGTTTCAAAACATTTTAATCATCCCAAAATAAAATCCCCCACTCTGCCTATAATCCCAGCCCTTTGGGAGGCAGAGATGGGAGGATCACTTGAGCTCAGGAGTTTGAGACAAGCCTGGGTAACACAGGAGACCCTGTCTGTATAAAAAATGAAAAAGATTAGCCAGGCCTAGTGGTGCGTACCTGTAGTCCTAGCTACTTGGAAGACTGAGGCAGAAGGATTGCTTGAGGGTGGGAGGGCAAGGCCTCAGTGAGCCACGACTTCACCACTGCACTCCAGTGTGGGTGACAGAGTGAGAGCCTGCCTCAAAAACAAAAAAAACAAGGCAGCAAAAAAACGTCCACGCCCACGAAGCATCCTCCTCCCCCAGCCCCTGGCAACCACCAATCTGCTTTCTGTCTCTATGGACTGGCCCATTCTGGACAGTTCGTGAAAATCATGCAATATGGAGCCCTTTGTAAATGGCTTCCTTCACTGAGCACCGTGTTTCTGAGCTTCACCTATTTGTGGCGTGTACTCCTTCCCTTTCATGGCCGAGTAATAGTCCACTGTATGACACACTACCTGGTGTTCATCTGGTTATCTGCTGATAAACCTTAAGACTGTTTTCGGTCAGGCGTGGTGGCTCACACCTGTGATCCCAGCACTTTGGGAGGCCGAGGTGGGCGGATCGCAAGGTCAGGAGATTGAGATCATCCTGGCCAACATGGTGAAACCCCATCTCTACTAGAAAAAAAAATGGGTGTGGTGGCGGGCCCTTGTAGTCCCAGCTACTCGGGAGGCTGAGGCAGGAGAATCGCTTGAACCTGGGAGGCAGAAGTTGCAGTGAGCCGAGATCAAGCCACTGCACTCCAGCCTGGCAACAGAGGAAGACTGTCTCAAAAAAAAAAAAAAAAAAAAAAAAAAAAAAAAACTGTTTCCATTTCGGTGTGGTTTCAATATGCATTTCCCTGATTATGAGTGAGGTTGAGTTTCTTTTCACGAGTTAGATGCTCTTTAGGGGCAGGACAAGCTGGAGACAGGATGAAGTTCAGGGATGAGCTGCATTGAAGTGCCTCCCCATCCTCTGGGATCCAGCACCTTTGGGTGTCAGAAGAGAGTGGCCTCCCTCAGGAACCGTTGCATCTGAGCCTGGTGGAGTCCGGAGGGCCCTGTGAGTTTAACGCAAAGAGTCACCATCCAGTATTTACTGTGCGCCTGGCATTCTTGTTGGCACTGCATATATTATTATTGCCTCCTTGAATCCTTGCAGCAACTCCAGGCTGATTTGTGACACTCTTTACAGCTGAGGAAACTGACAGCAGAGATGTTGTGTAATGTGCTTTTAAATGGGGGTTCACAGCGGGTATGGAAGTCGTCAGCAAGACTGTTGGATGTAGGCACCAAGGATGTGCCCAACACACCCTGTGAGGCCTCCCTCTCAAAGGGCTGCCCTTGGTAACTCATCCTGCCCTCCTCTTCCTCAGCACCTTCCCCTCTGGCCGCCTAGAGAGGAGCAGGATTTCTCCTCTTCCTACTCCTTGTATTGGCAATCTATCGCAGCTTAACAAAGTGCTCCAGAACTTAGTAGCTTACATCAACATTTGTCATCTCAGTTTCTGAAGGTCAGGAATGTGGGAGTGGCTCCACTGGGGTAGGTTCTGGCTCAGGTTTCCTCTCTGTAGTCAAACTGCCAGGCTGTAGTCAAATAATCGTCAGCCAAGGCTACGGTCATCTGAAGGTTTGACTGGGGCTGGAGAATCCATTTCCAAGATGGCTCCCTCACAGAGCTGTGGACTGGAGAGGCCTCATTTTCTCTCTGGCTGTTGGCGGGAAGTCTCAGCTCCTCGCCATGTGGATCTCTCTCAAAGGCTAATTGAGTGTCCTCACAACATGACAGCTGACTTCCCCAAAGTGATTGATCAAAGAAAGAGAGCAAAGAGTAAGTTGCAGTGCCTTTTATGACCTAGTCTCAGGAGTGACAGATGATAATTTCTGCCATATTCTATTTGCCGGAAGTCTCTAAGTTCAGCCCATGCTCAAAAGGAGGGAATTAAACCTCCTTGAAGTGGGAAGTGCAGAAGCATTTCTGGGCATACATTTCTTCCTTTGTCTTGTTCTGGGTCCTAGATCTCTTTGGCCAAGTGTCTGGGATTTGGTTATGCGCAGAGGTGGTGACCATGGCCCAGGGCTGGTGGGCTGGGGTCTCAGGGCCTGTGATGGGGTAAGATAGGAAACCATTGCCTCACTTATCTGGAACTGGGAGTGGCTGGCACATCTCCCTTCATCTCAGCACATCCTTTTATTTTGTTTTCTATTAAAGGACCCAGAAGTCTTTGACAGACAGATGGAGGTCACTTCCTCTTCCAACCCCCTCTTTTGAAGATGGCTGGGAGACAGTCACAGGAAAAGGTGGGGGAGAATTAACAGTGTAAACCTAGGATTTTGAACCTGGCATGCAAGGTCCCCAAGGGATTTTTGGATAGAATTTAGGGAGCACATGAGTTTGGATAGATGAAAAAAAATTCTGTTTTCACAAACCTCTGCCTCATATTTAACATTTCCTCTAATTATAAACATAGTTGACAAAACACAATATTATTAGACATACTGTTGACTTTCTTACGAAAAAACAATTACAGATTTTTTTACATCCCATCACAGCTGTTGCAGAAATCTTTCAATGTCATTTACACTGATCACGATTACAAAAGGACAGTGGTTCTGAGGCCATACCCTGGGTTTACAACTTATGCCTTGGTGAAGAAGTCCATCTTTCTACATCACAAACCTGGCTTTTAAATATCTCGATAACTGTATTTCCATATAGCTGGTTTTCTTGTGATTCTATTTATTTGTTCTATGCATTTAAAAACTATTCTGAGAAGGGACCGAAGGCTTCACTCTGCGGCAAAGAGGTCTAGGGCATGAAAAGATTGACAGCTGCCTGGGTGGAGGAAGAGTTTGAGGAGAGACTGGAACCAATGGAAATCAGGAGATTTGACCATTAAGAGCTGCTGGTGACCTTTGACAAGGCAAAGGTGGCAGAGGAAGTGAAGCAATGGACTCAGGAAACCACTGCTCAGTTAAGGAAGCGGAGGCTTCACACCCATCGAACGTTGCCTGCCACGTGGGCACTGATTGTAAATTGTTCGTTCCTACTATCCCTCATTGTTCATCCAGGAGTCCACCTACCTATCACCACCCTCTCCCTCTCACCTTCCACCAACCCAACCCCTTGACTTTCTCACTCCATTCTCCAAACTTGCTGCACCCATTTGCCCACCATTTTCTTTCCCAGCAATGACCTTTTCTCCTTGCCTACCAGGAGACTCCTACTCATCCTTTAAAACCTCACTCTCAGTCTGGTGCAGTGGTTCACACCTGTAATCCCAGCACTTTGGGAGGCCGAGGTGGGCGGATCATGAGGTCAGGAGTTCTAGACCAGCCTGACCAACATGGTGAAACCCTGTCTCTACTAAAAATACAAAAATTAGCTGGGCATGGTGGCACATGCCTGTGATCCCAGCTACTCAGGAGGCTGAGGCAGGAGAAGCACTTGAACCTGGGAGGCGGGAGTTGCAGTCAGCCTCGATAGAGTGAGGCTCCATCTTAAAAAACAAAAATGAAAAAACAAACGAACAACCTCACTCTCATAGGACTGGCGATACCCTTCTGGTCACTCATCACTACCATGACTGCCTTCTCCCTGGGCACATGGTGATGGTTATTTCACAACCACACCATTTCCCTCAGGAGGCTGAGAGCTCCTTCTGTGCCCCAGTTTACTCATATTTTGAAATTCCAGCTCCTGGCACATCGTCTGACAGTTACAGAGAAAATGTTATGAAAATATGGAGTTGCCGGAGTAGTAAATTAACACAGCACCTGTCTATGTCAAAATAGCCTATGAAAGGCAGCTTGCTCTTCCCTTTCCCCAAATCAACGTACCCTCTTTAATTCTTATGTCATGCATGTAGAATTTGAGAAAAATCAGAGGCTGCTTGGGTAGTTTCTTTGAAAGCATCCGATGCCGCATGGCTGTGTGTCCCCATCCAAATCTCACCTGGGATTGTAGTCCCCAGCATCCCCACGTGTGAAGGGCAGGGCCAGGTGCAGGTAATTAAATCATGGGCGTGGTTTCCCTCCTGCTGTTCTCCTGGTAGAGAACGAATCTCACGAGATCTGATGGTTGTATGCGTCTGCATTTCCCCTGCTTGCACTCACTCTGTCTTGCCACCCCATGAAGGTGTCTGCTTCTCCTTTGCCTTCTCCTTGATTTTAAGGTCTCCCCAGCAATGCGGAACTATGAGTCAATTAAACCTCTTTCCTTCATAAATTACCCAGCCTCAGGTATTTCTTCATAGCAGCGTGAGAATAGACTAATATGCTATCCATAATAAATGACTTAACATCTCTAATCCTTAGCGTCTCCATCTGCTAGATCAGGGTAATAACCACCCACACTAAGTTGGTGTGAAGATTAAAAGGGACGATGTGTTGCTAGCCGCAGTGGCTCATGCCTGTAAGCCCAGCACTTTGGGAGGCCATGGCAGGCGGATCACTTGAGGTCAGGAGTTCAAGACCAGCCTGGCCACACGGTGAAACTCTGTCTTTACTAAAAATACAAAACAATCAGCTGGGCATTGTGGCATGTGCCTGTAATCCCGAGCTACTCAGGAGGCTTAGGCAGGCGAATTGCTTAAATGCTTAAACCCGGGAGGCGGAGGTTGCAGTGAGACGAGATTGTGCCACTGTACTCCAACCTGGGCAACAGAGCAAGACTCTGTCTCTAAATAAATAAATAAATAAATAAAAGAGATGATATGGGCAAATGCTTGGTGCATAGCAACTGCTCAGTAAAGGGGTGTTGCTATTCTTAAGTTTACAAGGCAACATGAAATCGCTGGCAGAAAGGACTATAAATTGAGTTCCGTGGGAGTTCAGAAGACAGGGAATCACATCTGTTGGAAGGCCAGGGAAGATGTGAAGCAGCAATGGGTCAAGGCATGGCCAGGAGCTGCCCGGTGGAGACAGGAAGGCCATTTCCAGGGAGAGACAGGCTCGTGGTTGGGTTTGGGCTGGTGTGTCGGGTTCTGGGGGAATAAGCACCAACTTTTCCATCACCCTCAAGCATTTCATTCCCGCATGATGAAAATGCTGATTGCAAATTGTCTCTTTGCATTCATTTCAGAAGGCAGCAAGAAATTTGACTAGGCAGATTCTATTTTGTTAGCTATGTGGCTGTGTGTATTTTTAAAGTTCTCTTAAAAATCACCCAACAGTCTATAATTCAGTCTCTTGCCTCTGTAAGATAGAGCTTGACCCAGTTAGTCTACATTGAGGGGGCTTTTGGAAGATGAAAGCTGCCAGCCACCTATGGGGACCACCTCCTCTTCCTGTTCCCTCTTCAGAGATCAGCTGGGGAGCACAAAGATGACACTAGCCTCTCTCCAGGTGTAGGCACTAGGGCTGTGTGGAAAGCACTCGTCTCTCCAGGTACCAGTGATACAAAGGTGTTCACAGTCTGAACCTTGCCTCCGGTGCTGACGGCCTAAAACCGGCTCCAGTCCTGGGTGCAAAGGTCCTCCTCTTCCCCTTCCCCCTGCCCACTGCCACCATCCACACTGCCCACCCCTGTAGGAAGATTGGGCAATCTTAAGGCTCGTTAGACCATGGAATGTGGTGGTTAAGAGCGTGGAGTCAGTAGCTAGCTCTAGTCCTGGCTTGTCCCCCCATTTTGGCTGTGGGACCTTGAACAAGTCTCTTAGCCCTTGTATTAGGCCATTCTTGCATTGCTATGAAGAAATATCTGTGACTGGATACTCACAAAAGGAGAGGTTCAATTGGCTTATGCGTCTGCAGGCCACAGGAGCATGGCAGCAGCATCTGCTTGGCTTCTGGGGAGGCCTCAGGGAGCTTTGACTCACAGCAGAGGGTGAAGCAGGAGCAGACACATCACCTGGCTAGCACCGGAGCAAGTGGGGGAGGCACCACAGGCCTTCACAGCCAGATCTCATGTCAACTTAGGCCGAGATCGCTCTTCACCAAGGGGATGGCCCAAGCCATTTATGAGAGCTCTGCTCTCATGATTTAAATACCTCCCAACAGGTCCCCCTCCATCCCTGGGGATTACATTTTGAAATGAGATTTGGAAAGGACAAATATTCAAATTATATGACTCTACCCCATCCCTCACCCTAATCTCACGTCCTTCTCACATTTCCAAATACATTCATCCCTTCCCAATGGCCTCCCAAAGTCTTGGGTCACTTTAGCATTAACTCAGAAGTCCAAAGACTAAACTCTTATCTGAGACAAGGCAAGTCCCTTTCCCCTATGAGGCTGCAAAATCAGACCTCCTCTCCTCCCCCTGTCTTCCTTTCAGCCCTCCGAACTCTGCTGACCTCTGCCCATGACCCAGTTCCAAAGCTGCTTCCACATGTTCAGGTATTTTTAGAGCAATACAACACTTCTGGTAGCAATTTTTTGTATTAGGCCATTTTTGCATTGCTCTAAAGAAATATCAGAGACTGGGCAATTTATAAAGGCAGAGATTTAACGGGTTCGTGGTTCTGCAGGCTGTGTAGGAAACACGGCACTGGCATCTGCTCAGCTTCTGGGGAGGCTTCAGGGAGCTTTTATGTACAGCAGGAGGCAGAGCAGAAACAGGCATCTCACACGGTAGAGGGGAGCAAGAGAACATGGCAGGGGAGGTGCCACATGCTGTTAGAGACTAGATCTTTTGGTAGGACACGGTGGCTCATGCCTGTAATCTCAGCACTTTGGGAGGCTGAGGTGGGTGGATCATCTGAGGTCAGGAGTTTGAGACCAGCCTGACCAACATAGTGAAACCCCATCTCTACTAAAAATACAAAAATTAGCCAGACATGGGGGTGGGGACGTAATCCCAGCTATTCGGGAGGCTGAGGCAGGCGAATCACTTGGGAGGCGGAGGTTGCTGTAAGGTGAGATCATGCCAGCCTGGGTGTAAGAGTGAGACTCTGTCTCAAAAAAAAAAAAAACAAAAAGAACAGATCTCATGAGAGCTCACTCACTATCACAAGGATAGCACCAGGGAATGGTGCTAAACCCTTTATGAGAAATCCTCCTCCATGATCCAGTCACCTCCCACCAGGGCCCACCTCCAACTGAGGATTACATTTCAACATGAGATTTGGGTAGGGATAAATATCCAGACTATATCAGCCCCATGCCTCAGTTTCCCCACCTGTAAAATGGATATAATAATGATACCAGCTTCACATGGTGATTATGAGCATTTGTTGAATTATCATAAATTTCTTAGAACAGAGTCTAAGGGGGAGCTCTACCTAAAAGTTTGTTAGATTATATTCATTTATTATTCATTCATTCATTATTTATTAATATTACCCCACTCTAGCCAGGCGAGGTGGCTCACGCCTGCAATCCCAGCACTTTGGGAGGCCGAGGTGGGCAGATCACCTGAGGTCGGGCGTTCGAGACCAGCCTGACCAACATAGAGAAACCCTGTCTCTACTAAAAATACAAAAAATTAGCCAGGCGTGGCGGCACAGGCCTGTAATCCCAGCTACGCAGGAGGCTGAGGCAGGAGAATCACCTGAACCTGGGAGGCAGAGGTTGCGGTGAGCCGAGATCTCGCCATTGCACTCCAGCCTGGACAATAGAGGTAAACTCCGTCTAAAAAAAAAATTGCCCCACTCTTTCACTCATTCCTTTTGCAGTTATTCTTCGTTCAATTATTATTGTTCATTTATTCCCTTGGCACTGAGAGCTTGCTGAAATCCAGGCCCTGTGGTCAATCACACAACCACGGACAAGGAGGCCAGGCTCCTGCCCAGGAGCTTCAGCAAGGGACAGTCACACACCTTCAATCTGCACCACCCTGCAAAAAGCATCACTCCCACCTTTTTACATTTGAGGAGCTGGGGCTTTGTGGAGGTTGAGTCACTGGCCTAGGCCCCACTTTGTCAGCCGCCTGGGCTTCCTGGGTGTAACTGACATGTTCCCCTCAAGAGGCAGCTGAGGGAGCCATCCCAGACAGAAGGTGCTCAGCCCACCTGCAGGCTTCAAGATGCCCAATGCTTGCTCTGGGCTGCCTGGGGCAGACGGGAGCCACGGGAAGGAACAGTGGCTGCAGGGGGCCTGGGGTGACCCGCGGAGCTGTGCTTAGGCTTCTGATTTCACAGAGGCAGCTGGGAAAGGCAACCGCAGAGCCTGCTTCTGGGGCAGCCTGCTGGGCATTAATGATGGCAACCCCGACCCAGTGCCCTTCTGTATTCAGCACTGCCATTGCGTTGTGGGAGGCAGCATCCATCAGGTGAACGTCAGGGACCCAATGTTTGCATACCTCCCACATTCCTATGCTGAAGCCTAACCCCCATTAGGGGATTAGGAGGTGAGGCCTTTAGGAGGTGATTAGGTCATGAGGCACAACCCTCACGATTGGGATTAGTGTCCTTAAAAAGAGGCCCCAGAGGCTGGGCATAGTGATTCATGCTTGCAATCCCACAACTTTGGGAGGCCGAGGTGGGAGGATCACTTCAGCATGGGAGTTCAAGACCAGCCTGGGCAACATAGTGAAAACCCATCTCTACAAAAAATTAAAAATTAGCCAGGCGTGGTGGTACATACCTGTGTTCCTGGCTACTCGGGAGGCTGAGGCAGGAGGATTGCTTGAGCTTGGGAGGTCGAGGCTGCAGTGAGCTGTGTTTGCACCACTGCACTCTAGCCTAGGAAACAAAGCAAGACCCCATCTCAAAAAAAAAAAAAAAAAAAAGGCCCCAGAGAACTCCCCCATTCCTTTTACTGTGTAAGGATAAAGAAAGACATTTATGAACCAGGAAGGCCCTCTTTCTCCTTGTACTAAGTTGAACAGTGTCCTCAAAAATTCTTGTCCATGGCCAGGTGTGGTGGCTCACGTCTGTAATCCCAGCACTTTGGGAGGCCAAGGCGGGAAGATCACTCGAGATCAAAAGATTGAGACCAGCCTGGCCAACATGGTGAAACCTTGTCTCTACTAAAAATACAAAAATTAGCTGGGCATGGTGGCAGGTGCCTGTAATCCCAGCTACTCGGGAAGCTGAGGCAAGAGAATCACTTGAACCCAGGGGGCGGATGTTGCAGTGAGCCAAGATCTTGTCACTTCACTCCAGCCTGGGCAAAAGAGCGAAACTCAGTGCCAAAAAACTAAATAAAAAATAAAAATTCTTATCCACATGGGACCTCACAATGTGAACTTATTTGAAAATGGGGTCTTTGCAGGTGTAATTAAATCTAAGATGAGGCCAAATGGATTGCAGCGGGCCCCTATCCAATATGATGGGTGTCCCTGGAAGAGGAGGACACGCAGAGACAGAGGCACACAGAGAAAAAGGCCAGGCAATGAGGGAGGCAGACAGAGGGGTGACGCTGCCACAGCCAAGGAAGTCAAGGATTGTCAGCAGTCACCAGGCTGGAAGCCAGGCCTGGGACAGATCATCCCCCTGGGGCTCCAGCAGGAACTCACCCTGCCAATGCCTTGGTTTCAGTCTCCTGCCCCCAAGCACTGTGAGAGGATACATTTATGCTGTGTTCAGCCACCTGATTTATGGCAGGCCCAGGAGACCCACCCAGCCCCTACCCCTCCTCCACCCCATAGCATGAAGTGAGGTCAGCAGTGTTGGCCACAAAGGACCTGTTGGTCCTGTCCTTTGGATAGCTGACTGTGAAGAATGAGCCCATCCAGGGCAGACCAGACTTGCAGCCCAGAGCACAGGGATCGGGGTTGGCAAGGTAGGAGAGGGGGCTTCTGGCAGGGGGAGGCAGGAAAAGAGACCCTCCAGGTCATGGTGGGGATGGCTGGTCCCTTCTGGCCATGGACAGAGCCTGTGGCTCTCTGGACATCCCTGGACCTAAGCTTCGGGTATCAGTCCCATAGACCTCTGGATATGAAGCTATTGGTTCTGGAGGAGGGGTTGGGACTGTAGTTGTAGATCTGTCAGCCACACTCATACAAGTAAAATATAGGATTCTGTGGCCTGATGACAGATCCCAGCCCTGTCCACCTGCAGGCCCACTTTCTGGGAAAAAGAATCTCTG
The DNA here is from genome assembly GCA_963574635.1 of Cheracebus regulus. Lineage (NCBI taxonomy): Eukaryota > Metazoa > Chordata > Mammalia > Primates > Pitheciidae > Cheracebus > Cheracebus regulus. The sequence goes on along the minus strand of CAUYQU010014622.1, from coordinate 44,396 downwards.
TTCTGAGAGCCAGCAGAGATGAGAGGTCTCATGTCTGTTTCAGCCAGTGTCCCTCCTGCCTCTGGGTAACTCTTTCCATAAAATTACTTTATATTTTCATTAACTCCTGAACCTAATCAGCACTGATTTCAACATGATTTAAAACACCCCAGATTCTTGCAGTTTTGATTGGTGTGCATTTTCACACTTAAAATAAGTGAGATTACTAGATGCATATTCCTGGCACGTGAGTAAAGGCAGAATATGCAGTAGTACCCCTTACCCACTGCTTCACTTCCAAGGTTTCAGCTACCTGCAGCCAATCTCAGCCCAAAAATATTAAATGGAAGCCGGGCAGTGGCTCACACTTGTAATTCCAGCACTTTGGGGGGCTGAGGCGGGCAGATCTCTTGAGGTCAGGAGTTTGAGACCAGCCTGGCCAACTTGGTGAAGCCCTGTCTCTACTAAAAATACAAATATTAGCCAGGTGTAGTGGTGTGCACCTGTTACCCCAGCTACTCAGGAGGCTGAGGCACGAGAATCGCTTAAACCTGGGAAGTGGAGGCTGAAGTGAGCCGAGATCGCACCACTGCACTCCAGCCTGGGCAAAAGTGAGATTCAGTCTCAAAAACCAACAAACAAAAAACTCCCAAGAAGAATAAATGGAAAATTCAAGAAATAAACAATTCATAGATGAGGTTAGATGAAGTCTTGAGGGTGGGGACCTCACGGTGGAATTCATGTGCTAATTAGAAGACACCACAGAGCTCCATCTTCCTCTCTCTCTCTGCCATGAAAAGACTCAGCCAGAAGGTGGCCGTCTGCAAGCCAGGAGGAGAGCCCTTGCCAGAAGTCCACGTGCTGAATCCCTGATCTTAGAATTCCAGCCTCCAGACTGTGAGAAACCCATTTCTGTTGTTTAATTCCCCTCAGTCTGTGGTCCTATCATGGCAACCCCAGGAAACTCATCAGCAGGGTGGCCTCCAGGATGGCCCCTGTCAACCCATGCCTCCTGCCCCAATGCCTGTGTCTGTCACCGTGCTCCAGAGAGCAGATCCAATAGGAAATGAATATGTATATATTAACAGATTTATTTTAAGGATTTGGCTCTCAGAAATGTGGAACTGGCAGATGTGAAATCTGTAGGGTGAAACCCGCATCTCTACTAAAAATACAAAAATTAGCTGGGCGTGGTGGCAGGCACCTGTAGTCCTAGCTAGTCAGGAGGCTGAGGCAGGAGAATCTCTTGAACCCAGGAGGCAGAGATTGCAGTGAGCCGAGACTGTACCATTGCACTCCAGCCTGGGCAACAGAGCCAGACTCCATCTCAAAAAGAAAAAAAAAACATTAGCCAAGTGTGGTGGCATGCACCTACAGTTCCAGCTACTCGGGAGACTGAGGCATGAGAATTGTTTGAACCCTGGAGGCCGAGGATACAGTGAGACGAGATCACACCATTGCACTCCAGCCTGGGCAATGGAGCAACACTCTGCCTCAAAATAAGTAAATTAATTAATAAAATGAAACAGCTTTATTTATTGATTATTTTTAATAGATAGGATCTTGCTCTGCTGCCCAGGCTGGAGTACAGTGAAGTAATCATGGCTTATTACAGCCTCGAACTCCTAGCTTAAGCCATCTTCCCATTTCAGCCCTCCTGGGACTACAGGAGTGCACCACCATGCTCAGCTAATTTTTAATTTTTTTTTTTCAAGATGGAGTTTCACTCCTGTTGCCCAGCTGGAGTACAATGGAGGGATCTTGGTTCACTGCAATCTCCACCTCCCGGGTTCAAGCGATTCTCCTGCCTCAGCCTCCCGAGTAGCTGGGATTACAGGCATGCGTCACCATGCCTGACTAATTTTTTGTATTTTTAGTAGAGAGAGGGTTTCATCAGGGTTCCACCACGTTGGCCAGGCTGATCTCGAACTCCTGACCTCAAGTGATCCCCTGCCTCGGCTTCCCAAAGTGTTGGGATTATAGGCGTGAGCCACTGCACCCAGCCCAAAGAAAATAATTCTAATGTCTTACCATTAAGCGTGATGCTTTTTAAAAATGTGACAGAATATGAAAAGTTTATTAATTTGTTTCAAATTCTATATTGAAACTGTTAAAAGACATAATAGTTGTACGTATTGTGGGGGGTACATTATGATGCTTGTTTGGCAGGGTTTTGGTAGATGTTTCAGATTGGTTTAAGAACATTTTTATCTATTGTTGTTTGCTAAGAATTTTTAAAATTCACAAGTGGGTACTACATTTTATTAAACATCCTTTTTCCATTTAATAGGATGAGCATATGGACTTTCTTTTTTAATGTTTCAATGTGGTGGATTTCTTTAGCAGATATTTTAGTGTTAAACTGTCTTTAAATTCCCTAAAGTATTCATGTTCATAATGAAGTGTTTATGTACAGATTGCCTGATTTGCTTTGCTAATTTTGATTTGAGATTTGTGTGTCTGTGTTCATACTCTTCCTGCAGGCATCATTCTTGCCTGCTTCTGGCATTAATTTATGCCACCCTTTTAAAAGGAATTAGGGAGCCCCTCCTGCCCCCATCCCAAGAAACTTCTATGGAACTATTTGTACCTGACAGGGGTTATGTGCTCCTTAAAGTCTGGGTAAGACTCATCTGTAATACTGTCTGGCTCGGTGCTTTTGTTGCAAGTGGATTTGTGGCTCCTGATTTAATGTTTGAATGCTTACAGATTTTCTATTACTTTTTGTGTGTGTGTGTGTGACAGTGTCTCACTCTGTTGCCAGGTTGGAGTGCAATGGCGCGATCTCAGCTCATTGCAACCTCCACCTCCCGGGTTCAAGCAATTCTCCTGCCTCGGCCTCCCAAGTAGCTGTGATTATAGGCGCCTGTCACCATGCCCAGCTATTTTTTTTTTTTTTTTTTTTTTGTATTTTGAGTAGAGACAGGGTTTCACCATGTTGGCCAGGATGGTCTTGATCTCCTGACCTCATGATCCACCTGCCTCAGCCTCCCAAAGTGCTGGGATTACAGGCGTGAGCCACCGTGCCTGGCCCAGATTTTCTATTACTTTTTTAAGATAATGTAGATAATTTCTATTTTTCTATGCATTTAAAAATTTCATCTGTTTTAAATTTTTTTGACATAAAGTTTTTAGTAGTCCTTTTTATTTTTTTAAAGAATTCTGCTGTATATCCCTTCCTTCCTATTCCTGACATTTATATGTGATTTCCCTTTTTTCATAATCTTTATTTCCAACAGTTTATCTACTTTGTCTTCCTGAAGAATTAAATTTACATTTGTTAATTCTTTCTTTTGTACATTTTGTTTCATACATTTTTGTCCTTATTTTATTATTTTCTTCCTTCCATTGTTTTTGTATTTTGGGGATATTTTTTCTCATTTCTTGTGTTGTATGCTTGCATTATTAATTTTCACTATTACTTGCTACTGTTTTTTGTTTGTTTGTTTGTTTTTTGAAACAGAGTCTCACTCTGTCACCCAGGCTGGAGTGCAGTAGCACGATCTTGGCTCACTGCAACCTTCAACTCCTGGGTTCAAGTGATTCTCCTGTCTGACTCAGCCTCCTTAGTAGCTGGAATTACAGATGTGCGCCACCACGCCCAGCTAATTTTTGTATTTTTAGTAGAGACGGGGTTTCACCATGTTGGCCAGACTCATCTCAAACTCCTGACCTCAAGTGATCTGCCCACCTCAGCCTCCCAAATTGCTGTGATTACAGGCTTGAGTCACTCTGTCTGGTCTATAACAAGTGTTTTAAATTACTCTTTTTTACATTTTCTAAAAAACAGAGACAGGGTCTCACTGTGTTGCCCAGGCTTGTCTCAAACTCCTGCCTTGGCCTCCCAAAGCAACTGTGTCCAGCCTAATATTCTTGTCAGAACTTTAGCTATGTCCCATGTTAGAGTAAGTCATTCTTTCACTGTCATTTGGTTCTAAATATTTGATACTTTTATTATGATTTATCTTTTGAATTATTTAAAGTATGCTTTTTAACTTCCAAGTGTTTGAGATTTCTCATTTTATTATTTAGCGTCCGAGGAGGTAGTCTGTATATCAGTTCTCTGGTGTTTATCAAAATTTCTTTTGTAGCCTAATATCTGATTGTTTTAAGTAAGTGTCAGGCGTGTGTTTGAAAGAATATTCCATTCGGAGGGGTGCAGTAGCTCACATCTACAATCTCAACACTGGGAGGCCAAGGCTGGAGGCTTAACTGAGCCCAGGAGTTTGAGACCAGGCTGGGCAACATAGCAAAACTTTGTCTCTACGATAAAAAAAAAAAAAAAAAAAAGCTAGGGGTGGTAGCACACACTTATAGTTCCAGCTACTTAGGAGGCTGAGTGGGGAGAATTGCTTGAGTCCAGGAGGTCGAGGCTGCAGTGAGCCATGATTGTGCCACTGCATTCCAGCCTGGGCGACAGAGCAAAGCCCTGCATGAAAAAAAAAGAAAAGAAAAAAGAAAAAAAGAAAGAAAAAAGAATATTCAGCTTTTATGTATGTCTAGATCAAGTTTGTTAGTTGTGTGATTTAAATCTTCTATATTCCTACTAATTTAAGCTACAGTTTTCTAACAAAGATACGTTAGAAAAAAAAATTATAATTTTCCACTATAATTGCAAGGTGCTTTCTCCTTCAGTTTTGTTTCTATAGTTGAGGCCAAATGGTTAGATGCACAGAGGTGCAGGATTAGTACATTTCTTGAAAAATTATTTACTTAATTATTGAGTAACAATTTGCTTTTTATCTTAATGATTCCTTTGTCTGGTATTAATGTGGCTATACCAGCTTTCTTTTGTATACATATTTTTTTCGACATTTATGTTTAATATTTCTGTGTTGTTTGAGTTTAGTTGTATCTATAAACTTTTGATGGCTGGGCATGGAGGCTATAATCCCAGCACTTTGGGAGGCCGAGGCAGGTGGATCATGAGGTCAGGCGTTCAAGACCAGCCTGGCCAACATGGTGAAACCCTGTCTCTACTAAAAATACAAAAATTAGCCAGGCATGATGGTGGGAGCCTATAATCCCAGCTATTTGGGAGGCTGAGGCAGGAGAATTACTTGAACCCAGGGGGCAGAGGTTGCAGTGAGCTGAGATCATGCCACTGCATTCCAGCCTGGGTGACAGAGCAAGATTCTGTCTCAAAAAAAACACAAAAACAAAAGAAAACCTTTGGAATAAATGGACCTGTTTTTTTTCATTCAGTGAGTCTCAATCAATTAACAGGCAAGTTTAATACATTTACTGTTATTGTAATTACTCATAAATTTAGACTTACATGTATTACCTATCAGTGTTTTCTCTAATTTTGTCCTCTCATCTTGCATGTTATTACTGGGTAGCTTTTTTTCTTTTCTTTTCTTTTCTTTTTTTTGAGAAAGTCTTACTTTGTCACTCAAGCTGGAGTCCAGTGGCATGATCTCAGGTCACTGCAGCCTCAACTCCCCAGGCTCCAGTGAACATCCCACCTCAGTCCCCAAGTAGCTGGGACTACATGCATGTGCCACCATACCTGGCTAATTTTAATATTTTAAATAGAGACAAGGTCTCGCCATGTTGCCCAGGCTGGTCTTGAACTCCTGGACTCAAGTGATTTGCCCATTATTGGCTAATATTTTAATTTACTTTTTTTCCTTCCAGTTTTGTAGAGTCAATTATCACATTTTATTCGTCCCCCGAATCTTGATCTTCTAATAAGGCTATACTGCTCCCATGTGTTGTGGACTGCAAACTTGCTAGAAAGGGCCAGATAGTAAATATTTTAGACTTTGAGGGTCATATGGTCTTTTTTCTTGTTCTTTTCTTCTCTTTTCTCTTTGTAGAGATGAAGTTTGACTATGTTTCCCAGGCTGGTTTCAAACTCCTGAGCCCAAGTGATCCTCCTACCTCAGCCCCCCAAAGTGCTTGGATTACAGGCATCAGCCACCATGCCTGGCAAATTTCACTTTGTTTTTAATCTTCTAGGTTCATTGTCATTATCATTATTACCATTTGTATCATTTATAGCAATGCTTGTTAGGTTAACTATCATTTAAATTTTCCTGGATTTAATTTCCACTTCCAAGGGAAGCAAACTTCTTAATAGTTCATTCAGTGAGGATCCATGAATGCTAAACTCTCTGCCTTTGTCTGAAAATGTCTCCATTTTAGCCCTTCCTTTTGGATGATAGTTTAGCTGGGCATAGAATTCTAGGTTAACAGATACACTTCATCAGTGCTTTGAAGATATTAAAACCTTGTCTTCTGGCTTCCACTGACAATGCTAACAATTTATTAATCAAAGTGTTCTTTCTTTTTTTTCTTTTTAAAGATGGAGTTTCACCATGTTGGCCAGGCTGTTCTCAAATTCCTGACCTCAGGTGATCTGCCCACCTTGGCCTCCCAAAGTGTTAGGATTACAGGCATGAGCCACCACACTCAATCATGTTATTTCTTTTTAGGCAGGTAGTTTTACCTCTTTTGGTTTCTTCTCCTTTTTTTTTTTTTTTTTTTTTAAGGTGGAGTCTTGCCTCATCAAGGCTAGAGTGCAGTGATGGGATCTCAGCTCACTGCAAACTCCGTCTCCTAGATTCAAGAGATTCTTCTGCCTCAGCTCCCAAGTAGTTGGGATTACAGGCACCAGCCACCAAGCCCAGCTAATTTTTGTATTTTCAGTAGAGACGGTGTTTCATTATGTTGGCCAGGCTGATCTTGAACTCCTGACCTCAGGTGATCTGCCCGCCTTGGCCTCCCAAAGTGCTGGGATTCCAGGCGTGAGCCACTGCGCCCAGACAGTTTCTTCTAAGATTTCTATGTCTTTGATGTTCTCTAGTTTCTCTACAGTGTATCCAGATGTGTATTTAGTTTTTTATTTACCCTGTTTGGATAATGTGATATTTTGATGACTTGTTCCTTCAGTTATGGAAAAATCCTGTCCTTTTGCATTTTGAATTTGCCTCTCCCCACCCCACATTGTCTTTATTCTCTATTAAATCTATAAAATATGTGTTTGACCTACTCATTCTGTCTTCTACATGTCCTTATTCTGCTTTCACATTTTCATACTTTTCAACTCTTTGTATCTCCATGCTACATTTTGGATTATTTCCTTCTATTTATCTTCTATTTCTGTAATTCTCTCTTTGATGTTCTCTTCCCTGCTATTTATCTCAGAAATTTAATTTATAATTTCAATGGAAGTATTTTTTATGTCTAGATCTATTTGATTAGTTTCCAGATCTGCTTACTCCATTTTCAAAACGTTTTTTCTTTATGATTTTGATCTTTTCTTCTCATGTCATTTTCAACACATTTCAAAGGCATGTCTGCCTTGTCACATGTGGAAAGAAAAGAAATTCAGTTATTGGTGGGCCAATTCCCCTTTTGTTATGTTTATTTATGGAGACAGAGTCTCAATCTGTCACCAAAGCTGGTGTGTAGTGGTATATTCATAGCTCACTGCATCCCCAGACTCCTGGGCTCAAGTGATCCTCCCACCTCAGCCTCCTAAGTAGCTGGGACTATAGACATGCACCACCATGCCCTACTAATTTTTTTTTATGTTGCCCAATCAGGTCTTGAACTCCTGTCTCAAACAACCCTCCTCCCTTGGCTTCCCAAAGTGCAGGGGTTACAGGTGTGAGTCACCAGGCTCAGCCTCCTTTCATTAGTTCTAATGTCTCACTTTCAGGGTGATTTGTTTATTACATATTTGTCTTATTTTTGGAGGGGCTTATCTTGAAAGCATTTTCCCCTGCTCCTGTGGGGGTTCAGTGTTCTCTAGTTTGTGAAATCGTCCCTGTAGAGCACTTTCATCCTTGCTTCTGCCAAGGCTCAGGCAATTCAATGGTTCTGGACCAGTTTTTGTTTTGTTTTGTTTGGTTTGGTTTTTTTTCATGACTCAGACTTCCTGCACCTCTCACATAGTATAAAATCACACTCTGCCCCAATTTTTGGCACAGGATTGGGATTTTGATGTCTGACAGCTGGCTTCTTTTTTGCTATCCAGGGCCCTAAGTCCCTGGTCCAAAAGGTGAAGTTTTTCTAGTCCCCTTTCACCACCTTAAGGGCAGCAATCCATGGCTCCAGGCTTTAAACTGGGGCTCCATTCCCACCACATTACCTCAAGTAAGCTCCAAATGTCACCTATTCCCACCTTAGAACCTCAGTTCCATCTGAAACCTTGAGGATCGTGTCTCTGCTGTCCTGCCGTGGCCTGGAACTCTACATCCCATCCTGAGGGCTCAGCTTTCCTTCTTTTCAGTATTTATTTTAAAAAACTGTTTAGTGGTAGCAGTTGTTGTTGTTTTGTTTGATTTTTGAGATGGAATTTTGCTCTTGTTGCCCAGGCTGGAATGCAGTGGCATGATCTCAGCTCACCGAAACCTCCACCTCCCGGATTCTCCTGCCTCAGCCTCCCGAGTAGCTGAAATTACAGGCATGTGCCACCATGCCCGGATAATTTTGTATTTTGTATTTTTAGTAGAGACGGGGTTTCTCCATGTTGGTCAGGCTGGTCTCAAACTTCCGACCTCAGGTGATCTGCCCGCCTTGGCCTCCCAAAGTGCTGGGATCACTGGTGTGAGCCGCTGCGCCCGGCTGGTCATTGTTGTTTTTGCTGTTTGTTTGTTCTGCCCTCTTTGTGTTTGAAGAAGGAGAAAAGGCCAGGTCCACTGGGTCTGCCATGTCACTGGAAGCCCTTCTTCCCCTTCATTCTCCTGGGCTCACTTGGTTTTATTTGTTTGTGTGGTATTTTTTTGTTTTTGTTTTTGTTTGAGACGGAGACTCACCCTGCCTCCCAGGCTGGAGTATAATAGCACAATCGCAGCTTACTGACACCTCCGCCTCACAAGTTCAAGCAATTCTCCTGTCTCAGCCTCCCAAGTAGCTGAGATTACAGGCACCTGGCCAGGCTGGTCTCAAACTCCTGACCTCAAGTGATCTGCCCACCTCGGCCTCCCAAAGTGCTGGGATTATAGGCGTGAGCCACCATGCCTAGCCTGTTTGTTTTTTGAGACAGGGTCTCTCTCTGTTGCCCAGGCTAGAGTGCAGTGGCACAGTCTCAGCTCACTGCAGCCTCAACCTCCTGAGCTCAAGCAATCTTCCTGCCTCAGCCCCCTGAGTAGCTGGGACCACAGGCGTGTGCCACTATGCCCAGCTTAATTTAATTTAATGTCTTGTAGAGATGGTCTTGCTATGTTGCCCAGCCCGGTCTTGAACGCCTGGCCTCAAGCTGTCCTCTCACCTTGGCTTCTCATAAGTGCTGGGATTACAGCATGAGCCACTGTGCCTGGTCTCACTTAGTAGAACGAAGATGCAAATATCATTCAAAGAGCCTTTATAGAGAGGAGAGCAGAGGGAAAGGAAAGGCAGAAAGAGAGAGGGAGGCTGAACAATGATGAAAGGACACAGGGCTATGAGGCCTCCGGGACAGTTTCTACAGGGATGAATTTGGGGAGATCAGCTTTGGGGTCAGAGAAGGTCCTACTGACATTCACAGCCCAGGGGATAGAGAGTGTAGGATTCTCCTGCCTCAGCCTCCTGAGTAGCTGGGATTACAGGTAGTCGCCACCATGCCTGGCTAATTTTTTTATTTTTAGTAGAGACAGAGTTTCACTGTGTTGGCAAGGCTGGTCTTGAACTCCTGACCTCAAGTGATCTGCCCGCCTTGGCCTCCCAAAGTGTTGGGATTACAGGTGTGAGCCACCATACCCGGCTAGCTATCTCTTTTCGGCTGTCACATGACCTCACGGGAATCACAGCTGTGGCTGCCGGAGTCAGCACCATGGTCTGGCCATGGGAGCCTCCTGTCCCCTGCAGGGGTCCAGCCTGCAAGTCATGTGGGCCCCCATGGGGAGCCCACTGAGCCCCACAGCTTTAGATGTCAGGATGAAAAGAGGACGCTGGAGGGAGAGCTTTGCAAAGAGCCACTGCCAGTGGGGATAAGCCATCAATCTCTGGTAAAATGGAAGCCTGCCTGCTTCCGGTCACCAATCAACCAGAGGAGACAGAAGAGGCGGCTGTCACCAAGCTGCCACCACTCCGGAATCACTGCTGAGTAATTGCTCAGTACTTCAAGTCCTGGACTGGGGGCTCTCCAAGCAATATTTCATGTGTGAGATATTGAGCCCTCATCTAGAGGAAGAAATATGATTGTCAAACAGGCAGCTAATGGTGCACCATCTATCTGATGGCAAGTGGGGGAGGCTCATTAAGCTGGCCAGCTCAGCCTCCTAAGAGGAAAGCAAAATTAGCCAGAGGAGGGAATAAGTAAGGAAATTAAAGGGGAAGGGCCAGGTGCGGTGGCTCATGCCTATAATCCCAGCACTTTGGGAGGCTGAGGCGGGCGGATCACTTGAGGTCAGGAGTCGGAGACCAGCCTGGCCAATATGGTGAAACCCCCATCTCTACTAAAGGTACAAAAATTAGCTGGGCATGGCAACATGTGCCTGTAATCCCAGCTACTGGGGAGGCTGAGAAAGGAGAATTGCTTGAACTCAGGAGGCAGAGGTTGCAGTGAGCTCATATGCACCCCTGCACTCCAGCTTGGGTGACAGAGTGAGACTCCGTCTCAAAAATAAAAGTAAATAAATAAAAATTTAAAATAAAATAAAATAAATAAATAAAGGCAGAGAATGCTGATCGTACAGATCGGCGTGGTTCCAAAATGCTGAAGGGAAGGAATTGGAAGTTTGCTTTCTCTCCTGCTCCTTAGAGGGAGTAGTTTGACTCTGCAGCACGAATTCTGAGAGGAATCTCCAATAAGCGCATCTGAGAGCCCTCCACCAATACAGCAACTTCCACTGTTAAATTACCACCTTACACCATCCCTGAACCCAGAAAGCTACTTTGCAAAAACCTGCACAATCAACCCAGCCTCTGGATAATCAGAAAATCAAGAACAGCCTCACCTTCATCAGGGAAAAGCTGGAACCTACCCGCCCTGGGAAATCTATATGTAAATTCAGATGTGCAGCCTCCCTAGCATGGCGTGTCTGATCTCCAGCCAGACCCTGAGCTCAGATGACACACAGCCAGCAGCAGACTGCAGCTCAGAGCTGAGAGGTTTCTGCCGGGGTAGGTGAGGGGAGGGGGCATCGAGGCTGCTTCTGAAAGTCACAGAAAGTCAAATCGTCTCTAGGTTGTCCCAGAGAGCCCAAACCTACAGCTCATACTCTAGTTCTTAAAATTATAATTTGCAGTTGAAAGAAAATGAAAGGAGACTGCTGGTGGGAAAAAGCAACCATTTAAAAATATTATAAAGCGAAGTTTTGTTGCTGTTGTTGTTGTTGAGACAGGGTCGTTCTCTGTCACCCAGGCTGCAGTGCAGCAGTTCAATCACGGCTCACTGTAGCCCGGACCTCCCAGGATCAAGGGATCCTCCCACCTCAGCCTTCCGAGTAGCTGGGACCCCAGGCGAGCACCACCACACCTGGCTAATATTTTTTACTTTGTTGTAGAGCTGTGGCCTCGCCATGTTGCCCAGCCCCGTCTCAAACTCCTGGGCTCAAAGGATTCTCCTGCCTCAGCCTCCCAAAGTGCTGGGATTACCAGGCAAGAGCCACCATGCACAGCCAAAGCAAACCTTTTTTTTTTCTTCTTCTTTTTTTTTTTTTGAGACAGCATAGTGCTCTGTCACCAAGGCTGGAGTGCAGTGGCACGATCACGGCTCACGGCAACCTCTGCCTCCTGGGTACAAGCAATTCTCCTGCCTCAGACTCCCGGCTAGCTGGGATTCCAGGCATGTAACACCATGCCCAGCTAATTTTTGTATTATTGGTAGAGATGGGGTTTCACCATGTTGGCAAGGCTGGTCTTGAACTCCTGACCTCAAATGATCCACTCGCCTCAGCCTCCCAAAGTGCTGGGATTACAGTCATGGCCTGTCAAACTGAAATAACCAAAAGAATCAAAATCCTGATTTAAGCGAAAAGCTGAGAGTAGCCATTCAGGTACACAGACTCCAGAGGAGTCAGTGCTCTGAAGTCAAAAGTTAAGGCCTTAACCAGGCGCTTACACCTGTAATCCCAGAACTTTGGGAAGCCCAGGCGGATGGGTTCTTTGAGCCCAGGAGTTTGAAACCAGCCTGGCCAACATGGTGAAACCCCACCTCTACAAAAAATACAAAAATTAGCCGGGCGTGGTAGCACACGCCTGTCATCCCAGCTATTCGGGAGGCTGAGGCAGGAGTATTGCTCAAACCTGGGAGGTGGAGGTTGCAGAGAGCTGAGATCTCACCACTGCACTTCAGCCTGGGTGACAGAGCAAGACTCTGTCTAAGAAAAATAAATAAATAAATCAATAAGTAGGTGACAAATTAGGACCAGCTCCAGGCTGAGATGCACAGGGAGAAGGCTCGTGGGATCCAAACGCGGAGCCTCTGGCCGTTCTCTCCCCAGGGAGCCCTGCACGGCCTTCCCACCTTCTGGCCCTGACGTCTGACATCATTCAAGAGTGCTGCCGGCCAGGGAAGTTCGCCTGGGACTTTGGGGTCCCTTTTACCGGAGCTCCAGCACACGATAACCACGTGACTCACCTGTCATCTTCAGTCCCTCTGGAGGTCGGCACTAACAGGGGGTGTCCCGAGGCTCCCATCATAAACCACATTGCTGGACCCTCCAGGGACCAAATCCCTCAGGCAACAAAGACACTCCTGTCAGGCAGGACATGGCGGGGTCTAGAGATCACCCCGCCCCCGTAGCCAAAGGGCAAGGCCAGGCTCTCTTTGGGTCAGTTACCTCTCCTGCACGCAGTATCTAGCTCCTGGAGCTGTGAGGGTTCTGTGAGCTCATCCCTGCAAAGTGTTGGGTGAGTGCTTGAGACACGCGAGTTGCCATCATGTCACAGCTCTGTCTTTAGAAAGGACACTGTCTCAGGCTGTTAGCACAGGGCCTGAATTTTGGCTGGATAGATGATGCAGTAGATACCAGGGCCACTGCCCCGCCATGTGCAGGACTTACAGCCGGAGGAAGGAGCATCGCCCCTGGTCTCCTAAGCCCCCTCGCCCTCTCCCAGAACCTTGAGAGGGAGAATTTCCAAGAGCACAGCGTTCCCGGTCAGTGGACCCTCAGAAAATAGAAACTGACCAAGATTCTAAGATGGGCTCTAGCAAGGCAGTTTATCGGGGCTTTCAGCTTAGGCAGCAAGGGGGACAGTACAGGAAGAGACCTGCGGCTGGCTCCCCAGAGCAGGTCAGACTGCGGTTTTATTTTCCTTCCAGCCTCCTCCAGATGATGTCATTGCATGTTCGGGGTGGTCTGTCCATCACGACTGCACAATCTCCCGTCACGCTGCTTCATGCAACGCGCATCTCATTAGCATCTCCAATCTCCACCCGGGCTATGATGTTTCCCATTAAAATGAAGCGAAGGTGCATCAGGCGGGCTAGGACCTTGCCGGGATGTGCATCTGGGGATTGTGGAAAGTCCCTACTGTTAACAGCCAGGGCGCTTGTGGTTTCTGCGCTCTGTTTTAGATTTAATTGGCCTATTTTCGTGAAAGGAAGCATTTGTGGTTACAGGGCTGCAAAGCTGAGTATAGCTGCCATCAGCACGGCGTGTTAGGAAAACAGGGACCCTTCCCCCTCCCCCCGTCCTGTTTTCCCCGGCTGTCTCAAAAAGGGCACTTGTGGCACGGCACCACGCGAAGGGAATGGCAGCTAAGGCTCAAGACCCAAACTCCCAACAGCTCACAAGCAAGGGCTTTTTTAGTTTTTCTGTTCGTTTATTTTTTGAGATGGAGTTTCACCCTTGTCACCCAGGCTGGAGTGCAGTGGTTCGATCTCAGCTCACTGCAACCTCCACCTCCAGGTTCAAAGGATTCTCCTGCCCCAGGCTTTCAAGTAGCTGGGGTTACAGGGACCCACCACCACACCTGGATAATTTTGTATTTTTTTTAGTAGAGACAAGGTTTCACCATGTTGGCCAGGCTGGTCTTGAATTCCTGACCTCAAGTGATCCACCTGCCTTGGCCTCCCAAAGTGCTGGGGTTACAGGCGTGAGCACAAGCAAGGGTCTTTTAAGGCAGGGGTGCATTTCAGGAAAGCGAGGGGTGCATTGCAGGTAAAGTCGTACACCCGTACGTGGAGGTTGTACAGCAGTGGCCATGGGCATGACTCTCCAGACCTCTCAGGAAGAAACTCTGAGCAAAGATCGGTGGTCAGAGTGCCGCCTCGGTTCCCCCGAATCTGAGGTCTGTGGGATAGAGGCTGGCAGTGGGGGTTCAGAAAAACAACTTGAGAACATATGTTACGATGTTATCTTTAGTTTCTGTAGGAACCGAAACACCTTGTGCCTCTGGCTTGCTTGGGAGGCTACTGTTGCTCTCATCTTCTTGTTTGTTGCTATCTTCCTGCTTATTCAGCTGCTCATTTATTTTCCAAGGCTAGCTAGTGCCTGGAATTTCCCATGAAGGAACTCAAGATTCTTCCTTTGTTTCCAACCTTTGTTTGGGGGCGGGGGTGGGTGCAGGCAGGCCCCTAGGGGGTCCCTGCTCTGTCTCTGCATCAGGAGAACTGAGGGGACTCCCCCAAGAGCCTTGAAATGTGTCTCCTGCAGCAGAAAAATGCAAAGCATGGACACCTGGCCAGCCTGGAAACTCGTGAGTGAAGGGGCCAGGTATCTGCCTCCCGCAGAAACATCTCCATGGCGGGGAAACGGCTGTGGCCATTTGGGTGGTGGAGCGGGAGGCCTACAGGGGTTTGGTGTCAGAGCAAGGAGATGGGAGCGTTCCTTGCAGACTAGAAAGAGAATCACAAGGGGCTGCCCAAGGACCCTACCAGTGGGGGCGTCTGGAAGGGGATAGGACAGTGCCCAGACAAATGCTCAGGGGGGCTTCTGCTGGATGTCATGTGGGACTACCCGGGATTTGAGGAGCAGACTCCAGGGTCACAGGGACCCAGGGCCCAGCAGGGAACCTTCCAGGAGCCCATGGAAACCAAGAGAGGAAGACATCCAGGTGAGTAGAGGAACATCCCCTTTCCGTCACAGCCCCCGGACTGGAGCAGGCTGAGCTGAGGAAGGTAGAAGATTCAACTCCTAGTTCCCTTGAGAGATGTGATTAATATCGTGGGCATGTAGGGGTGGAAAACTCATTTGTTCCTTCAACACTGGTATGTTCTCAGCTGGAACAAAAAGACAGATTAGCAAGAGACAGCTAGATGTGCTAGAGCATGCGTATTTCCTTTTTCTTTTCTTTTCTTTTTTTTTTTTTTTTGTTTTTTTTTTTTTTGTTATATGGAGTATCGCTCTGTCTCCCAGGCTGGAGTACAGTGGTGTGATCTCAGCTCTCTGCAACCTCTGTCTCCCGAGTTCAAGTGATTCTCCTACCTCAGCCTCCTGAGCAGCTGGGATTACAGGCACGCACCACCACACCCAGCTAATTTTTGTATTTTTAGTAGAGACCGGGTTTTACCTTGTTGGCCAGGCTGGTCTCGAACTCCTGACCTCAAGTGATCCACATGCCTCAGCTTCCCAAAGTGTTGGTATTACAGGCATGAACCACCGTGCCGAGCTAATTTATGTATTTTTAGTAGAGATGGGTTTTCGCCATGTTGGCCAGGTTGGTCTTGAACTCCTGACCTCAGATGATCTGCCTGCCTCAGCCTCCCAAAGTGCTGGGATTATCGGCATGAGCCACGGCACCTGGCTGGCATGCACATTTCCTATGTGCACAGGAAACACCCAGGAAGTGCCTGGTTCTCAAAGAGATGGCTTTGAATCCCAGCTCATGTCACATCTTCCACAGAGAACAGTGCAACTTTAGAGAAGCCACCAGACAAAAGGAGAGGACTTTGGGTGTCTAGGGGCAGCCCCTTCGGGAGGCACAGAGCTGGCGAGTGCAAGCTGGCTGGGAAAGCCTATTCCTGTGGATGCCTCTGGAGCCAGCTCAGACCCACAAGGGCACAAAGTTGTCTTCAGTGGCTCAGCTTTGCTCTGTGGTAGAAAGGAGAGCAGGGCAGCTTCCGTCTCTGTAAATCTATGTCCTGCTTTTAGGCAAACAGGGGGAGCACAGAGCTCCCTGCCCCTGTTTCTTCTTAACTGCCCCCAGCTCAACAAGCCTTATGCCAAAAGATGCATATTTTGGGTGGCATGTTTCTGATCTCCCACAGCCTGAGTATCTTGAGGACCAAATTAAGACTGTGTTTGCAACCCCGTGTGGCCATGAGCTATTACCTAAGAGAAGGAGCTGAGGGGCCATGCATTTACTAGTGTTTGCATCCAGGGGTGAGGGACGATGGACCTCCTCCCATCAACACATGAAAGGGCAGGGGAGAAAAAATAAAGCAGTGACGTCAGGAGCCAACAAGACAGTTACCCAGAGAGACAGAGAGGTTTACAGCCAAATGCTAGCGGTGGATATTTGGGGTGGGGAGGGGATTATAATTGGCTTTATCTTACGCTGTGTTGTTGGAAATAGACGCTCATTGCTGCAAAGAAAAATCAGCACTGAGACAAAGGATCTTTCAGCAATGCAACTTTTACTTCCTGGGCTGCACGAAGGGTACCCTCACTAGCCAGCTTGCCACAAGAGTACAGAGAACAAAGGAAAACAGACAAATTTATTCCTTACGCATCTGGGGTCGTCCTTACTGCTGTGTCTGATCTCCGTTGGCTGGAGTCGGAGCTCACAATGTAAACTAAAACCTGATTGGCTAACAACTTAAAGCTTTTCTATGCAGATAAAACCAATGGAGAGCCAGGACATGCCTGTGAGCAGGTCCAGCACAGATATCTTTGTTAAAGTACAAGGATATAGAATGTACAATGTTCCTGTAAGCATGGCATGTCTAACAACTACATAGGATGGAGCTTAACAAAGTTATTAGTACACTTATTCTTTAACAGGAAAGGAAACTTTAAAAAGGAACTTCCCTACCTCCCACACGTGTGATTTTCTCTATTTTCTCATCTTTCTACTGTGGATATGAAAGACTTATGTAATTGGGAAGAAATGCTGGGTATTTTTGGTTTTGTTTATTATTTTTATTTTAATTTTTTAATTTTTTTTGAGACAGAGTCTCACTCTGTCACCCAGGCTAGAGGGCAGTGGCATGATCTCGGCTCACTGCAACTTCTGCCTCCTGGATTCAAACAATTCTCCTACCTTAGCCTCCTGAGTATCTGGGACTACAGGTGCCTGCCACCATGTCCAGCTAACTTTTTGTATTTTTAGTAGATATGGGGTTTCATCATGTTGGCCAGGCTGGTCATGAACTCCTGGCCTCAAGTGATCCACCCGCCTCGACCTCCCAAAATGCTGGGATTACAGGCGTGAACCACTGCACCAGGCCTGTTTTTGGTTTTTGTATAAAAAGGAAGGCACACAGAATCGGGAGTTTTCCTTTGCAGCTGAATTCTGGAGTCTTGGGATGAAACATACAATGCCGGTCGACCGTCTGGCCTGCTCAGGGACGCTCCGCCTGGAACCCCTCAAGGTGGCCTCTGGTGTGGGCATTCTGGAATTTTCTGCCTTTGAGCTGGCATTTTTTTTCCCCTGAATGTGGCATCCTTCAAGAGCTCAGAACAGGGCAAAGACAATTTGAAGAAGGAGCCCAACGTGGTGGGAGAGTAGGAGAAAAATCAAACCTCATTGTCTTTGACATTTCTGGAAGGCTCTGGGTTAATTGCAGTGCCGGGAACGGTGTGTGGGAACCACAGAGCCTGCTCCTCCCCTGTGGCCAGGGCGACTTCTGGATACTCTGTAATTAATAGTTGTCCTTTCCTGGAGTGGCTTCTCGGCCTCTCATCAGACCCATCTCCTGGAAATAAAGACCCATTCAGAGGTGCTGGCCTTTCTGGTCATTCCCTTCCTCAATCCCTTTGTCTGGAGGAGAGTTCACTTGAAAAGCACTTCCAGTGAATTCCATTTCACCATCACAAAAGCGCTGGGGGTGGTTGCCATAGCAACCAGGGATGGGCCAGTCTATTAATTTGTAGAGGAACAATGATGGATGTCCTGACCCTCACAGGAAGCCTGAGGTTGGCATGACCATTGTTTCTCTGATTCTCCTCCTGTCATCTCTGAGCAAGGGAGAGTTGGACTGAGTGGTCAGCACTGGACCCTAATACGAGAATTACTCAGAACCTCTGAGGCCCCTGGTTCGTCAACACCCCCGGCTCCAACTTCTTTCCAAATATGTTTACATGATGTTCCTGACTCTCCGAAGTGTCAGCTGTGTGTTTAAATAAGTAAATCTCCATCAACCCCCAAAGGACAAATCGGGAGATGCCTGGTAAAGAAAACAGCTTCCCAGGGCAAGGCCCTGGGGGAGGGTAGGCTGGGAGACCTCTGAGGGACTTCTCAGTATCCACCTACCTGCCTTCACAGTTGCAAAACTTTTTTTTGTTTTGTTGTTTTGAAAGAAGATCTCACTCTGTTGCCCAGGCTGGAGTGCAGCCGTGCAACCGTGGTTCAACTCAGCCTTGACCTCCCAGGCTCAGGTGATCCTCCCACCTCAGCCTCCCAAGTAGCTGGGGCTACAAGTTGTGCACCATCAAGCCTGGCTAATTAAAAAAAAAAAAAAATTATAGAGATGAGGTCTTACTGTGTTGCCCAGGCTGGTCTTGACTCCTGGGCTCAAGCGATCCTCCTGCCTCAGCTTCCGAAAGTTCTGGGATTACGGGGGTGAATCACTGCGCCCAGTCCCTAGTCCTACAAAACTTAGTGTTGACTTTCATTTTA
The DNA here is from genome assembly GCA_963574635.1 of Cheracebus regulus. NCBI lineage: Eukaryota > Metazoa > Chordata > Mammalia > Primates > Pitheciidae > Cheracebus > Cheracebus regulus. The sequence continues at coordinate 25,757 of CAUYQU010014622.1, read as the reverse complement.
CCTAAGGATGAAGGAAAGGCAGGGGGTGTAGGATTAATGCTCAGGAAAACCTTGCCTGAGGCTGTGCTAAGAGCCAGAAGGAGAGGCCGGGCATGGTGGCTCACGCCTGTAATCCCAGCACTTTGGGAGGCTGTGATGGGTGGATCACGAAGTCAGGAGTTCAAGACCAGCCTGGCCAACATGGTGAAATGCTGTCCTTACTAAAAATACAAAAATTAGCCAGACACAGTGGTACACACCTGTAATCCCAGCTACTCGGGAGGCTGAGTCAGGAGAATTGCTTGAACCAGGACCCGGGAGACGGAGGCTGCAGTGAGCCAAGATCGCGCCACTCCACTCCAGCCTGGGCTACAGAGCGAGACTCTGTCTCAAAAAAAAAGAAAAAAAAAAGCTGGAAGGAGAAGCCCAGGAAGACTAGAATCCCTTCCTGTAAAATACTAAACGAGAGAAGAGCAACGGGAGCCAGCGATTGCTCCACTCATCTGTGAAACCTTCCATAGGAGCTCCCGTGCTTGATTCAATACAAAATCAACAGCTCCCCTCTATCTGCAGAGCTGAGGCCAGCAGAGACTGAGGGAGCATGTTGTGCCTTGGACGAGAGATGTGGGGGCGGCGGCAAGGCTACCTCCCTGGCCCCAGTTCCAGCTTGGCCTTTCTTTCTTTTCTGGCACTTTCCCAGGCAGACCAGAGCCATGCACTCAGTTAACCCTCAACGCTGGAGAAATTGGTCTTCAGCCAGAAAAATGTAAACAGGCACCACAGCACTTTCTTAGTCTTCATGACAGTCCTGTGGGCTAGGACTGCAACTGCCCAGAGAGGGGGACTTTTTCAGATTTACCCAAAGGCACCATAGGAAGCCAACAGCTACCCCAGCAGCCTCCACTTTAGACAAGAAGAAATTCAGAGAGGTTAAGTAACATACATAGATCACACAGTTGGTCCGTGGTCATTGGGATTCCAGCCAGGGCTTTCCATTTCACAGGTGGGGAAACCGAGGCTCGGCGAGGAGAAGAATCTGCCCAAGTTATACAGCCAAGAGGTGACTAAGCAAGACTTTGAACCTCATCTTTGATGCCTTTTTTTTTTTTTTTAAAGACCGAGTCTTGCTCTGTCGCCCAGGCTAGAGTGCAGTGGGGGCGATCTTAGCTCACCACAACCTCCGCCTCCCAGGTTCAAGCAATTCTCCTGCCTCTGCCTCCCAAGTAGCTGGGATTACAGGCACCTGCCATGGTGCTGGGCTAATTTTTATATTTTTAGTAGAGATGAGGTTTCATCATCTCAGCCAGGCTGGTCTCGAACTCCTGACCTCGTGATCCACCTACCTCGGCCTCCCAGCGTGCTGGGATTACAGACGTGAGCCACCACGCCCGGCCCTCATCTTTGATTTCTAGGCTTGTGTTTCCCACCATGTTTGTTGCTGATGCTCCACCCAGCAGAGTCCCTGGTGTCTGGACATTTTCCTTTAAACACGGCATCTGTTGAGGTCTTTTGCTCAGCAGAACCTTGCTTTGGGCAATGCCATAGAATGCAAAGACTGGGCTTGGATCCCAAGGATCACTGACCAGCTGTGTGATCTTAGATATGTTACTTAACCTCTCTGTGTGTCTTCATTTCTAAAATGAGGGCGTCAGAGTGGCTATCATATGGTACCTTTGGGCAAATCTGATAAAGGCTCCCCTCTGGGTGATTGCAGCCTGTGTGTGGGCTCCCAGTTGGGCACATGGAGCCCAGGCTGGATTTCAGCACCGCTCAGCATTTGGCCTTTTGCTCTTGTGCAGTGAAAACCTGCACAGCTGTACAGGGTGGCCTTTTTCACTGCCTTAGATGCAGTGAAAAACAAGCTTTGAAATAAAAGGTGAGGGCCTGAACGCTTGCTTGGTCATACACGCAAAATGTCTTGTGCAGCAAAGATGCAATGAACAGGAGTGAAAACAAGAAGCGATGACTTGAGCAGAGCAGCTCTGATGGCCGGAGCTTGAGCTCGGGTTCCAGGGCCACGTTGGTCTCCACATTTCCAATCCACATAAGACCCGCTCCTGGGCAAGGACAAGAACAGACTTGGGAGAAGGGACCCATCTCCCATGATGGGTCCCTTCCTGGCCAGCCCAGAGCCAAGTCGGAGAGTTAGACCAACCAGCTGTGTGCAGCCAGCCCTGCCTGCCTTCTCCCTCCCACCTCCACTGCGGCAAGGCTGTGGTCACAGAATGCAAAAAGCCCTTGTATTCGTCTGTTCTCACTTTCCTACTAAAAAAAAAACACACCTTGAGACTGGGTAATTCATAAAGAAAAGAAGTTTAATTGGCTCACGGGTCTGCAGGCTGTGGAGGAAGCATGGTGCTGGCATCTGCTCGGCTTCTGGGGAGGCCTCAGGAAACAATCACAGCAGAAGGCAAAGGAGGAGCAGACGCCTCACGTGGGGAAAGCAGAGGCTGGGCAGCGAAGGGCTACACACTTTTAAAATTATTATCATTATTTATTTATTCATTTATTTTTGAGACAGATTCTTGCTCTGTTGCTGGACTGGAATGCAGTGGCACAATCTTGGCTCACTGCAACCTCTGCCTCCCAGGTTCAAGCAATTCTCCTGCCTCAGTCTCCCAAGTAGCTGGGATCACAGGTGTGCACCACCACACTCAGCTAATTTTTTGTATTTTTAGTAGAAATGGGATTTTGCCATGTTGGCCAGGTGGGTCTCAAACTCCTGACCTCAGGTGATCCACCCGCCTTGGCCTCCCAAAGTGTTGGTTGAGATTACAGATGTGAGCCACTGCGCCTGGCCTGCTACACACTTTTAAACAAGCAGATTTCAGGAGAACTCACTCTCACTATCCTGAGGTCAGCAACAGGCAATGGTACTAAACTATTCACCAGAAGCTGCCCTTGTAATCCAGTCGCCTCCCCTAGACCCCATCTCCAACCAACACTGGGGGTTACAACTGAACATGAGATTTGGGTGGGGACACAGATCCAAACCATGTCAGCTCTCAACTTCCCACTTCATGGTATGTAGCCCACCCAGGCCAAGTGCCAGGGCTTGGGGCTCAGTGCCCCCAGAGTGCCTGGTATGCATGGCCACACCCTCCACAGACTCCACAAAACTGGAATCGAATTCCCTCCTGAGTCAGGAAAGGCCTGGGTGCCAGTCACAGGGTGTGGCTGCAGAATCATGGCCCCCACAGGTGCCCAAGTCCTAGGCCCTGGAATCTGTGGCTGTGTTACTTACATGGCAAAAGGGACTTTGCAGATGGGGCTAAGTTGTGACGCTGGGGTGTGGAGAGTGTCCTGGACTGTCCCGGTGGCCCACTCTCAGCACATGGCAGCTCAAAGGGGAAGGAGGAGGAGAAATGATGGCGACATTCAGCATCTTGTCACATATCCGTGTGCCAGGAGGTCACAGGTCCTGAGCACGATGGGGGCTTTGCATGTGGGACCCTCCAAGACCCCACCCCATGTGCCTCTCCCTGTGGCTGCTTGATTTGTACTCTTTGTTAAAATAAAACTGAGGCTGGGTGTGGTGGCTTACGCCTGTAATCCCAGCACTTTGGGAGGCTGAGGCGGGCAGATCACAAGGTCAGGAGTTCGAGATCATCCTGACCAATATGGTGAAACCCTGTCTCTACTAAAAATACAAAAAAAAATTAGCCAGGAGTGGTGGCGCACACCTGTAAACCCACCTACTCAAGAGGCCGAGGCTGGGGAATTGCTTCAACCCAGGAGGTGGAGGTTGTAGTGAGCTGAGATCATGTCACTGCACTCTAGCCTGGGAAACAGAGCAAGAATCCATCTCAAAAAAATGAATTAATTAAATAAAACTGAAATCCTAAATTGTTCCTGAGTTCTGTGAGTCATTCTAGTGAATGACTGAAACTTAGTGGGTGACAGAAGCCCCTGAATGTCCAGCCAGCTGATCAGAAGTGAGCTGACTGGGGACTCCAACCTTGCAGCTGAAGGGAGCACAGTTTCCTGTCATTCCTCTGGGACATGTGGCCCAAATCATGGTGACGCCCTCCCAGGGGTGGCCAGAGCAGGGAATTCTGCAGCCTGGAGCTCAGGGCAGGGGTCCCACCTGCTTAGGTGGAAGGGTGGTCCCCAGCTTTAAGGGACGGCTGCATTTTGGGATAACAGGCTCCAGGACGGGACAGGGGAGGAATTGGCAGGAGCAAGCTGGTCTAGGTGGCTTGTAAGGGTCTCAAGGATAGTGAGGACAGGAAGAGGGGAGCTCCTAGGCTCTGCTGAGCCTCACACTGGTGACCTGGGGCCACCCCACACACTTCTACCAAGTAGCCACTTGTTCCCTGGACCTGAGGGCTTAAGGGATAGCAAAGTCCTGCAGAAGTACAAATAGGGCCAAGGGCTCCAAAGTCCCCTGCAGTACCACCTACAGCGCTGGAGCATTTGGCCGGGCCATAGCTTACTGGAACTTCCCAGGGATTTTTCTCCTGCCTGGATTCCAGACACTCTTCCCAGCCCCAAGCACAAAGAAAAATTGAAAATGAGATTTACCAAGAAAGGATAGAGGAGAAAGCTGATTTGCATTATAATGATTTCTTCTTTTTTTTTTTTTTGCTACAGCGAAAATTTCCCTTTTAAATAGCAAGCACCCCTGCGGGCAGTGGAAATGGAATCCAGCTTACAAATTCGGGGCTCATGCTCCGATTTTAGGGACCCCTCTACTGCACTGGGTAAAGCCAACCTGGCCTCTGAAGATCATATTTTGGAGGGTGGAGGAGGAAGCCGCTTGCACGTTACCCATCAGACAGCGACTCTGAGGCAGCGCCTGCAGAAAGAGGGACATCATTCTTCCCAGGTTTCCTAAACCCTTGCAATTTTGGCTATTATAGTAACAGATAAATATTTTTGCAGGAGATTCTATTTGTGCTCATGCGATTGTATTCTTTTTAACAAGGGATTGTTGCTCAACGCCTAAGAGAAAGTGACTTCATGTTTACGGCTGTTTTTGGTGATGCTCCCAGAAGGCACTGTGGTGGTCTCAGCCATGGTGGCAGGAGGGGGAGTTCTAGTTGTTAGGAGGAATCTTGTGCCTGCAGAGGAACCAGGAACAGCTGAAGCCCCAGGCTGGGGTGAGCTGCAGTGAGGCGGGCCATGTGGTGCAGACCTGGCTCTTACCATCTTTTTCTTTTGCTTTTTTCTTTTCTTTTTTGTTTTGAGACGGAGTCTCGCTCTGTTGCCCAGGCTGGAGTACAATGGCACGATCCTGGCTCACTGCCACCTCCACCTCCTGGGTTCAAGCGATTCTCCTGCCTCAGCCTCCCAAGTAGCTGGGATTACAGGCGTGCACCACCAGCTCTGGCTCATTTTGGTATTTTTAGCAGAGACGGGGTTTTGCCATGTTGGCCAGGCTGGGCTCGAACTCCTGACCTCAGGTGATCCTCCCACCTCAGCCTTCCAAAATGCTAGGATTATAATTTCCTGAGCCAAAAAATTATGGCCCTGGATTCGCTTCTTCAACTTGAGAATGCATTTAGGTAAAAAAAATGACAAGAAACTGGGCTACCGCATTTTTACCTACATGCATTCTCAAGTTGAAGGAGGGAATCCAGGGCCATAATTTTTGGCTCTGAAAAACATAGTTTTTCCTTTAGTTTTCTTTTTCCCTGACTTCCCCAAGATGAACTGGACTTCTCTTTACAGCTGCTGCCTCAGGAATTAAGTCGTTCCTCTACATCCGGGGATCGCAGTTGCTATTGCCCCTCAGTATGCCCTTGAGGGCTCGGACACTGTCTTCCAGCTACCTGGTCACTGCAGAGACCCACTCTCCTCACCGCTACCTCCCCCACTGACTGTGGCAGGGTGGGCTGCAGGCCTCTTTCTCTATCTCTGTAGGAAAGTCTTGGCTGTTTGCAAAAGCTTGCCGTGGCTTCTTTAACAAGAAGTGGGGGCAGATGCTTGAGCCCAGGAGTTCAAGTTCGAGGCTGCAGTGAACCTGGACCCCAGAACTACCCTCCAGCCTGGGTCAAGGAGTGAGATCCTATCTAAAACAAAAAACAAAACAACAACAACAACAAAAAAAAAGCAAGAAACTGTTCAAGAAAAAAATCTTTTCTGGCGATTTCGCTGTGAGGGCATGTCAAAGTTGAGCACGTGTCAAAAATCAGCACACGCCCAAGTTAAGAATCCTCTCTGGAGAGGGTGGGGGTCCCAGGCCATCTGAGCGTGTGGTGCAGACATGGCCGACCTCAGGCGGGAGCTGTCACTCCTAATTTGGGCTGGGGTCTTTGAGCCGATGTGGGTGGGAGTTTGTCTCTGAGGCTTTTGAGACACAGGGCTGAGTGAGAGTGTGATATGAGGTGGGGACCAGCAAGTCAGGAGTGGCAGCCACCCCAGGCAGCATTTCTGGGCAGCCCCTGAGGCCTGTGGGCACCCACATGTGTGTATGCTCATGCACCCACCCAGCCTGTGAGCATGAGCGCCACGGCCCACACACACGTCCCCCGCGGGGGCTACGTGGAGGAGCACACTCACATCGGTGTGCGCGCTATGCCACATGTTCTAGAGACAACGGGCAGACTTTTTCGATGGAGTCCCACCTGGTGTGTGTTCTCAGCATCCCCTGGGTGCCCACAACAGAGATTCTTTGCCTCTTTGCCAAGGATGCAGGCCACGCCCTTTACCCAGCCCTGCCTCCCTCCATCATTCTTCGTCAGAGAGTGGCCTCACAGGGACTCCTGTGGGCTGACCCGTCATCGAGGCAGTTACGGTGGCCTGAAGTCCTGATTCCTGTGAGTGTCTATAGGCCGGCTCAGGGGCTCTGCCATTCTGGTGGCAGCCGGGGTGGGGTCTGCCCTCCCAGCCAGGAGGGTGCATTAAGAGGACTCATGGGCTGGAGGTGGCCATGTCCCCCCAGAGCTATAGTCCCTGGGAGGAGAAGCTGGCAGACCGGACACTCTCCTTAGCCTGCTGGGAAAGGGTTATCACAGGGGCTTCTGTGCAAAGGAATTAGAGGTACTAGAGTCCTCTAAGCTGTGGCCAGTGGATAGAAAAGTGCAGAATCAATGCTGCCTGTGAACCCCCTCCCAGGGTGTGGGCGAAGCAGTCCCAACAAACTCTTTGACCCTCGTCGAGCCTCAGGGTAAGGGATGGGGATGTATCTGAACCTGGGGCCCCAAGGCAGAATCTCAAAGCCCAGCTTCTGATGCCCAGAGGTGGAGACCAGACAGGCAGCCCTTCCTTGCTTCAGAATTCTGTCCTAACAGGGCTCTTGTTTATCTGGGGACACTCAATGCCAACAACAACAATAATGGCTGTCTGCCGGGGAATCCAGCAAAGGAGCCGTCACTGGCTCCTTGGGGCAGGCTCAGGAGCAGATTGACATGTGTGGTTTCCCCAGGGAAGCCTCCAGCCCTCTTTGTCCCCTGCCCAGGGTCCTGGAAGGCTTTAGGGCAGGACGGCTGTCAGCCACTGGGATCCCAGGAAGCTCTCTGGCCGGCAGCCTACAGCAGGCTGGGGAAGTACCGGAGGGAGCCCAGGCTCTGGTAACCTCTCAGGCTGGCAGCAGGCAGCGGGGGCGGGGACCTTGTGATATACTGCAGATGGAGGAGTGTCTCAGTAGCAGGGCCTGGAAGTGTCCCTGGGACTTGCAGCAGGCCTTGAGCTGGATTCTCAGAGTTGTTTCAGGTTCCACATGGCCTTCTCTCCTCTCTTCTAGGGGCTTGGGCCAGGGGAGGTGGCAGTAAAGGGCTCTGCCTGCTGGGGGCCAAGCAGGACGGAAGGTTTAGTCCAGTGACCATGGGAGACGCTGTGACCAGGAGTGCCCCTGCACCCAGGCCCCGCTTGGGCCCCACACTGGAGAGGGCCCTATCTGACTAGGCCTCACCTCAAGGGCAAGGGTCTGGGGGCCACAAAGGCCCTACAGCCTTTCGTATACTCAGATGGAATTATTTTCTAGGAAATTTATTGACTTTTTTTTTTTCTTTGAGACAGAGTCTTGTCCTGTCACCCAGGCTGGAGTGCAGTGGCTCGATCTCAGCTCACTGCAACCTCCGCCTCCTGGGTTCAAACAATTCTCCTGCCTCAGCCTCCCAAGTAGCTGGGACTACAGGCATGAGCCACCACTCCTGGCTAATTTTTCCATTTTTAGTAGAGACGAGGTCTCACCATATTGGACAGGCTGGTCTCGAACTCCTGACCTCAGCTGATCTACCCACCTCAGCCTTCCAAAGTGCTGGAATTACAGGTGTGAATCACTGTGCCCTGCCATTTTTTTTTAATTGTGGTAAAAAACGTGTAACATAAAATCACCATCTTAACCATTTTTAAGTGTCCCCTTCAGTAGAGTTAAGTACATTCACGTTGTGATGCAGCCTGGCTCCAGGACCCTTTATCCTGCAAAACTGAAACTCTGGCCGGGTGTGGTGGCTCACGCCTATAATCCAAGCACTTTGGAGGCCAAGGTGGACGGATCACCTGAGGTCGTAAGTTCAAGACCAGCCTGACCAACATGGTGAAACCCCGTCTTTAAATAAATTAAATTAAATTAAAAATTAAAAAAAAAAAAACTGAAACTCTGTCCCCATTAAATAACTCCCCATCCTCCTCCCTCCAGCTCCTGGCAACCACCATTCTACCTTCTGTCTCTGATTTTGACTGTTCTAAGTGTCTCATATAAGTGGAATCACACAGTATTTGTCCTTTTGTGACTAGCTTAATTTATTTAGCATAATGTCTTCAGGGTTCACTGGCGTTATAGCATGTATCAAAAGTTCCTTCCTTGGGTCTGGGCATGGTGGCTCACGCCTGTAATCCTAACACTTTGGGAGGCCAAGGCAGGTGGATGGATCATTCGAAGTCAGGAGTTTGACTGACCAACATGGTGAAACCCTGTCTCTACTAAAAATACAAAAATTAGCCTGGTGTGGTGGCGCATGCCTGTATTCCCAGCTACTCCGGAGGCTGAGGCATGAGAATCAGGCTTGGGAGGCAGAGATTGCAGTGAGCCAAGATAGTGCCATTGCACTCCAGCCTGGGTGACAGAGGGAAACTGTCTAAAAAAAAAAAAAAAAAAAAAAAATTCCTTCTTTGGCCAGGCTCAGTGGCTCATGCCTGTAATCCCAGCACTTGGGGAGGCTGAGGTGGGAAGATAGCTTGAAGCCAGCAGTTCAAGACCAGCCTGGACAACATGATGAGACCCTATCTCTACAAATAATAAAAAATTAGCAGGATGTGGTGGCTTATACCTGTAGTCCTTGCTACTCAGGAGGCTGAGGCGGGAAGATCTCTTGAGCCTAGGAGGATTAGACTGCAGTGAACCATGATGATGCCACTGCACTCCAGCCTGGGTGACAGAGCAAAACTGTCTCAAAAAAAAAAAATTCCAGGCTGGGTGCAGTGGCTTACGTCTGTAATCCCAGCACTTTGGGAGGCTGAAGTGGGCAGATCACCTGAGGTCAGGAGTTCAAGACCAGCCTGGCCAATGTGGTGAAACCCCACCTTTACTAAAAACACAAAAATTAGCCGGGTGTGGTGGTATGCACTTGTAATCCCAGCTTCTTGAGAGACTGAGGCAAGAGAATCACTTGATCCCGGGCGGCGGAGGGAGGCTGCCGCAAGCTGAGGTAGTGCTACTGCACTCCCAGCCTGGATAACAGAGTGAGACTCTGTCTCAAAAAAAAAAAAAAAAGAAATTCCTTCCTTTATAAGGCTGAATATTTCGTTGTATGGATGAGCCACATCTTGTTTATTCGTTCATCCATAGATGCTTGGATTTCTTCCTCCAGGCTGGAGTGCAGTGGCACGATCTCAGCTCACTGCAACCTCTGCCTCCCGGGTTCAAGCAATTCTTCCACCTCAGCCTCCTGAGTAGCTGGGGTTGCAAGCATGCATCACCACACCTGGGTAATTTTTGTATTTGTTTTTCAGTAGAGATGGGGTTTCACCATGTTGGCCAGGCTGGTCTCTAGCTCTTGACCTCAAGTGGTCTGCCCGCTTCGGACTCCTGAAGCACTGAGATTACAGGTGTGATCCACTGTACCCGTCCAGGAACTTTCATTTGGTAATATTTTCTAACTCATTTTAAAAAGTTGGAAGTCAGTACCAAAAAACTCCTGTGTATCATTTACCCAGACTCATTTTTTAAAAAATAAATTTTTATTTTTGAGTAATTTTAGATTTGCTGAAAATGCAAAGTAATTACCGTTCTCATCTCAGCTTCCCCTGATTTTAACATCCTACCTAGCCAGGGTGACATTTGTCAAAACGAAGAAATGGGCATTTGTTCCAGGCTCTGAACTAAACTACAGACTTGATTAGAATCTCCCCAGTTTCTCCTCTGAAGTCTTTTTTCCTGTTGCAGGATCTAATCCAGGGTCCCACATTGCCTCTAGTCAGACGCCAGTCAGAATTGGTGAGAGACGACAATACCAGCTGAGCCTGAAATGTCATCAAATGTCAAGTTCAAGGTGAAATCTCTCCCAGGTTGCCAGGAGGTGTGAGCAGGGCTCTAAGGAGGATTAGAGATTGGAAAGGAAGCTGCTGTCTCTGCCTGTCTGCGGAGAGGTCATATGAGCACCTTGACCGCCTAAAGGGAAGACTTTGCCTAGGGCCTCTACAAACCCCACAGCTGGCGGGGTCAGGGGGAGGCATGCATGGGTTAAGGGTCCAGGTGCAGAGCTACACCTGAGCAGCCTCTTCCAGGCTGGAGGAGAAGGGAGGAGGGCAGCAGGTGCAGGGCTGGGGTGATGGGCAGGAAGCCGAGGGAAGCAAGCCTGGAAGCCTCCGCTTTTCCCAGGAAGCAGGTTCCTTGGTCATCTGCGAAGAGGAGTGGGGTTTGGGAGCCTCGCCAAGCAGCGCCGAGAATGCCCCGGAGTGTGGGGCAGGCACGTGGCTGCCTCCAGGGAGGTGCGCTCCAGGGGCTCTGCAGACCAAGGTGACACGAGGAAATGGCCATAGGCTGACGCAGGGCAGGGTGGACAGGCAGCTAGGACTGAGGGTACAAGGAGGGGCAGTTAAGGGAGTAACTTTGTTGCCAGAAAAACAAAGTGCTGAGCCTGTTCCGCCTCAGACATGCAAAAGCAGCCATGGGCAAAGGCCTCCACCCGCTGGGTGGGGTTGTGTGAGGAAGGGGACACCCCTTCTCCAGTGAGCTGGACAGCTCTTTCCATAGCAATGAGTTTGTCTGACTCCCCTGGGCTTTACATCTGTCCCCAGAGAGCTGCTAAGCTACCCACAGGTGTTCTCTGAGCAGAACCTCCCAGGATGCTTGAATGAGAACAGGACCCGTTTAACAAAGGAAGCCCTAAAAGCCAAGCCTGGGCGCTCCTGGTGGGATTCTGGCTTAGAGGGTCTGGGTGGGTGGGTAGGGGAACTGCTGTCTTTCCTCAGTCTGTGACTTTCCTGCTTCTTGCCTCTGCACCAAACAAGCAGGCTTCTAGGTCCTGTGTCTGCCTGGAAATGGGCGGGTGGGGCTCTGTTTGTCGGTGCCTGTGACCTTCCTTTGAAGATGGTGCTGCAGTCATTAAAACTGCAAGCCCCTGCTTCTCTGATCCCTAGTATCGGGGCTGCGGGTTTCTTTTTCCATAGCATCTTCCACACTACTTAGCATGCATGCCCTATGTCTACTGTCCACTCTCTGCTTCCCCTGCCAGAGTGTAAGCTCCTTGAGGACAGGATCCTTCTCGGACGTGTCCAGTTGCGCGTCTCCAGAATAGAGCCCGGCAGAGACGCAGCTGTTTGTGGAGGCTGATCCAAGGAAGCTGTGCGCCTCGGCCCGGTGATCCCAGGGAGTCAGCCTCGGGCCTCTCCCTGCAGGGTCTCCCAGGACGGGGAACAGCCGCTCATGTTACACCAAGCTGCCCTTCTCCATCCTCCCTCCCACCCTTCGGCTATCTCTCTGTCAAGCATGAGCCACAATTCCCCAAATTTGCTAGCAAATGGTGGATTATTCCCTCTGGTACCTCCCTACTGAGCCCAGGAGAGACTGTGAGGTCTAAAGCTGTTTCTATGGCAACGGGATCAGGGATCAGGGATTTGATGCTACAGGAGCTGGTTAGGAGACGGCTGCCACCCCGCTCCTGGTGAGGGTCTTGTCTGAACTGGGTGTGGGTGGGGTAGTATTGTCACAAGACTGCGTCATGAGATGGAAACCATCCAGACATCGATGGACTTTCATCCCAAATTCATCACCTTCTTTACTTCTCTAAGCCTCAGTTTCCACATCACTACAATGGGGATTAAAAGGCTGTTTTAGCAGTCGCTGAGAAAGCTGCTATAAGGTACCAAGCATGGCCCGGGCAGAGCAGGGCTCGTGGATGTCAAACTTTCTGGCAGCGAGAGCCCTGCCAGGGCAGGGGCAGGGGGTGGGAGACACGCGGGCAGGCTGTGGGCTGACGCCACTCAGGGCGGGGGAGCCCAGGGCTGACGGGAGAGCAGCCTTTGGTTGTGGGCAGCTTCCCCATTTCTCTTTCCGAATTCTCTGCCCAGTCTGCCAGCTGGCAATCCACTCTCCCAGCTCCAGAACACTTTATTTTCCCACTCTCATCCCCGCCGCTAAATTTCAAGGAGACACTTTATGCTCATTCAAACACTCCTCCCCGCTCAGCCTCCCAACGTGCTGGGATTATAGGCGTGAGCCACAGCACCTGGCCAGGGATCCATTCTTTTAGGGGCCAGCTCTCAGCTGGAGGAAATGTATGTGGGGGCTAGTCAAGGCGCCTCAGTCCCTGCTAGGGTGTTCCCTAAATGGCATCTTGCCTTTTTCCAGGAGACATGGTTTTAATCCATTCGAGTGGTACGTGTCCCCAGATGGCTCCAAGGAGTGACTCTTAGGCCTGGGGTGCCAGGCTCCTGGACAGGCCCCAGCAGCAGACTTCTGCACAGCTAGAAGGCTAGCCCGTGGGCTCAGCTGGCCAGATTTACAAAGTAGGATGAGCCTAATAGGGCTGTCTTCCCATCCCTATCAAGTGGTGTGATTAGCCACAGAAAAGGTGAGTACTTGCAATTGTGGCTCACACCTGCAATCCCAGCACTTTGGGAGGCCGAGGTGGATGAATCAACTGAGGTCAGGAGTTCGAGACCAGCCCCGTCAACATGGTGAAACCCCATCTTTACTAAAAAATACAAAAATTCACCAGGTGTGGTGATGTGCATCTGTAATCCCAGCTACTTGGGAGGCTGAGACAGGAGAATTGCTTGAACTCAGGAGGCAGAGGTTGCAGTGAGCTCAGATCATGCCACAGCACTCCAGCTTGGACTTTGGAGTGGACACAGCAGCTTGGAGTGGACACTCCAGCTTGGACACAGCAAGACTCTGTCTCAAAAAAAAAACTGAGTACTAGAAAGGCCTGGAGAAACCACTAAACCTTGGCTGCACACATCCAGCTACAGGGCCATGTAGGTGATGGCAGCGGGTGGGGAGAACCACAGGGCATGGTGGAGCCTGTGGCAACTGGAGAGCATGTGACCCTTCTCAATGGGGCAGCCACTATCCAGCTCCTATGGGCCATTACCACGTGGGCATGTGACCCTTGTAGATGGATGATTTGCTCACAATTCTTCTTCCCTCCCTACCTTGACCATGGCTTCCCATGAGAGGCATGAACTTCCCCACCCCAGAGATGTTGGCCTCAGCTGACTTGCTTCAGCCAATGAGATATGAGTGTCTGGGAGGTGTGCACAGGCATTAAATGCCTGCCTGGTAAGCCTTTGATCACAATGAGACACACCTACCCTAGGTAGTCTCTGCCCGTCTGGCCTGCTGTCCCCTTGCCCAGAAGTTCTGTCCCCTTCTGTCCACCTAAAAGAGGGGGAAATTGGATGGTTCAGGGTACCTCGGTTTGGGGTCTGGCTGCAGCCCCCAAGTCCTAGCTGGGCAATCCTGGGCAAGTTACTTAACCTCTCTGAGCCCCAGTATCCTCATCTGTAAAATGGGGCAGGTGAGAGAACCTACTGTGTCTCAGGGGATCCAGTGGGAAAATCGGGGCAAACTGACCATCAGGGGTCAAGAACCATTACGTCTGGATGCCCTGTCCCATCCTTACTCCTTCTTTGGTGCCCCTACTGTGTTCCACTCAGTACTCTGACAAATATTTTCTGAGTTTCTGTGTGCTTGGGTGCCATAGCCACCCACATTCTTGTCCAGGACTGAAGGACTTAGAACCCCAGCTGCTGAAAGTGCGCTGACACCGTCAAGTGTCAGCCCCTTCGGGGACTGCTTCAGCTGAGACAGCTGCCTTTCTGGACAATGCCACCTTCCCAGGATGGTCCCTCACCAAGGACTGCCCAAAGCAGGGATATGGAGTCCTGGCCCTCTCTATCCAGCTCAGGACGGCCGGGAAGGGCCATGTCTTCAGAATGCCCTGCATGGGCCACCGAGGCCTCTGTTGAGGTTGCATCGCAGCTCAGCTTCTCCTTAGGCCTCATCTGCTCTTTTCCACCCCTCCCACAGCCATGACCCCCAAGAATGCTCCCTAATCAGCCTTGTGACGCAAATCTCCCACTCAGTTGATGGGCATTTGAGTTGTGTCCAGCTTTGGGTGATTATGAACAAAAGCTGCTACAAACATGCTCACATAGGTCTCTGTGTGATCACAGGTTTTCACTGTTCATAGATAAATAACTAAGGGAGATGTATTAGTCAGTTCTCACACTACTATAAGGAAGTACCTGAGGCTGGGTAATTTCTAAAGAAAAGAGGTTTAATTGGCTCTCAGTTCCACAGGCTATACAGGAAGCATGGCGGCATCAGCTTCTGGGGAGGCCTCAGGGAGCTTAGGGAGCTTTTACTCATGGCGGAGGGCAGAGGGAGAGCAGGTGCCTTACGTGGCAGGAACAGGATGGAGATGGAGAATGGGAGGTGCCACACACTTTACACAACCAGATCGCATGGAAACTCACTATCACAAGAACAGCACTTGGGGGGATGGTACTAACCCGCGCATGAGAATCCAGCCCCAGCATCCAGCTACCTCCAATGCTGGGGATCACAATTTGACAGGAGATTTGGGTGGGGACACAGATCCAAACCATATCAGGTGGGACTCCTGAGTTGGATGGTAAATGTAGGCTTAACTTCATAAGAAACTCAGTCGGGTGTGATGGCTCATGCCTATAATCCCAGCACTTTGGGAGGCCGAGGCAGGTGGATCACCTGAAGTCAGGAGTTCGAGACCAGCCTGGCCAACACTGTGAAACCTCATCTCTACTAAAAAAAAACAACAATTCGTTTATTAAAAAGTATGTCTTTAAAAATCTCATGTTTTAAGATAGTTTATAGTATAATTTGTGTTGGGCTGCATTCAAAGCCGTCCTGGGCCGCATGTGTCCCGTGGGCCACAGGTTGGACAAGCTTGTGTTTCAGGTTTATTTTCACATTGCCCACCTTCCTTTGAGTGCAGGAGGCTGACTCCAAGATGGAGATTAGAATGCAAGAGGCTTAGAGGGAGTGCTCTTGGACCAACAGCTGTGGAAGGGAAAGGAAAGAAGCAGAATTGAGCAAAAAGAGTTGAGCTGGCACTGCGGTCTCAGCAGAGGCCTCAGCCTACCCTACAGGCGTTCTGAAAAGTCAGATAAGCTTTCTGAGCTGCTCAGGTTGGAGTGAGAAGGCCAGGCCTCTGGACCATGCATCAATCAGTCGGTCCAGTCTGAGCAGAGCCAATGACAGCAGCAAAGGACTAACAAAGCTCCAGGTTTTGCAGCGTTTGAGGGAGAGGCCCCAGCCTCTTCCCAAAGGGATTCTCCTACTAGCATTCAAGGTCACATAATCTATGGACTCCAGACAACTGGCATGACGTATTCGGATCCTAGCAAAGCTGAAACCACAAATGTTTTCACTCTCTGTGCTTGCTTTCTGTACCCTTCCTCCAGGTGATATAACTGGCAAGGCCTATGTGGGGATGCTGCTTTTCTTAGGCTAAATTTTGGGAAGGGATAACAGCTGCTTCAGGATGATGAGTTATCCTGAAAATCCTCCCTCTCAACCACACCTAAAACTGCAGGTAAAACATTTTAAACACTCTCTGGCATACAAAGGTGAACTCATAAGAAAGCGAAGGAAGTCCTCAGAGGCCCCAAAGGAACCAGGAGCACAAATCCATGGGGCTGTCTCAGGAACTCATTAGAACTTTGGGGAAGCATGACATTGTAGACATTTGAAATTAGTTTATCATGGAAACCAAAATCCGGTTCTAGTGAAAGGCAGCTTGGACTCTAATGGCTAAAGAAGGAACACAGGTGTTTGGAACTTGTTACTTTGGGAATTTAATTTCCATAAAGAGAGGATGATTTTGTTTGGCATTCTAATCCTTGGTGGAAACTTGGTCAGGGAAAGGTGTTTGTATCCACATTTTAGATACTGGGTATCTGGGCTTTCTGAGCTCATGCTGTGCAGTGTAAACCCCTCCTTACTGACCTAAGTGTCTGTATTAGTCTGTTCTCATGCTGCTGATAAAGACATACCCAAGACTGGGCAATTTACAAAAGAAAGAGGTTTAATGAACTTACAGTTCCACATGGCTATGGAAGCCTCACAATCATGGCAGAAGGCAAAAGAGGAGCAAAGGCTATCTTACATGAATGGAAGCAGGCAAAGAGAGGGCTTGTGCAGGGAACCTCCCATTTTTAAAACCATCAGATCTCATGAGACTCATTCACTATAAGGAGAACAATGTAGGAAAGACCCACCCCCATGATTCAGTTATTTCCCACCAGGTCCCTCTCACAAGACGTGGGAATTATGGGAGCTACAAGATGAGATTTGGGCGGGTACACAGAGCCAAACCATATCAATCTGCCCCAGCCCCTCCCAAATCTCATGTCTCCACATTTCAAGACCAATTATGCATTCCCAAAAGTCCCCCAAAGTCTTAACTCATTTCAGCATTAACTCAAAAGTCCACAATCCAAAGTCTCATCTGAGACAAGGTAAGTCCCTTCTGCTTACGAGCATGTAAAATCAAAAGCAACTTAGTTACTTCCTAGATTCAACAGGAGTACAGGCATTGAGTAAATACAGTCATTCCAAATGGAAGAAACTGGCCAAAACAAAGGGGCTACAGGGCCCACGTAAGTTCAAAATCCAGTCGGGCAGTTGAATATTAAAGTGCCAAAATAATCTCTTTGACTACTTGTCTCACATCCAGGTCATGCTGATGCAAAAAGTAGGTTCCAATGGTCTTGGGCAGCTCTGCCCCTGTGGCTTTGCAGGGTACGGCCTCTTTCCTGGCTGCCTTCACTGGCTGGTGTTGAAGTGTCTGCAGCTTTTCCAGGTGCATGGTGCAAGCTCTCAGTGGATCTACAATTCTAGGGTCTGGAGAACAGTGGCCCTCTTCTCACAGCTCCACTAAGCAGTGCCCCAGTAGGGACTCTGTGTGGAGGCTCCAACCCCACATTTTCCTTCTGCACTGCCCTAGCAGAGGTTCTCCCAAGGGCCCCACCCCTCAGCAGCCTTCTGCCTGGACATCCAGGTGTTTCCATACATCCTCTGAAATCCAGGCAGAGGTTCCCAAACCCCAGTTTGTGACTTCTGTGTACCCACAGGCTCAACACCATGTGGAAGCTGCCGAGACCTGGGGCTTGCATCCTCTGAATCCACAGACCGAGCCGTACCTTGGCTCCTTTCAGCCATGGCTAGAGTAGCTGGAACACGATGCATCAAGTCCCTAGGCTGCACACAGCATGGGGACCCTGGGCCCAGCCCATGAAACCACTTTTTCCCCCTAGGCTTCCAGGCCTGTGATGGGAGGTTCTGCTGTGAAGACCTCTGACATGCCCTGGAGACATTTTCCCCATTGTCTTGAGGATTAACACTCAGTTCCTCCTTACTTACACAAATTTCTGCAGCCAGCTTGAATTTCTCCTCAGAAAATGAGATTTTCTTTTCTATTGCATTGTCAGGCTGCAAATTTTCTGAAATTTTATGGTCTGCTTCCCTTACAAAACTGAATGGCTATAACAGCACCCAAGTCACCTCTTGAATGCTTTGCTGCTTAGAAATTTCTTCTGCCAGACACCCTAAATCAACTCTCTCAAGTACAAAGTTCCACAAATCTCTAGGGCAGGGGCAAAATGCTGCCAGTCTCTTTGCTAAAACATAACAAGAGTCACCTTTGCTCCAGTTCCCAACAAGTTCCTCATCACCATCTGAGACCACCTCAGCCTGGATGTTATTGTCCATACTACTATCAGCATTTTGGTCAAAGCCATTCAACAAGTCTCTAGGAAGTTCCCAATTTTCTCACATTTTCCTGTCTTTTTCTGAGCCCTCTGAACTGTTCCAACCTCTGCCTGTTACCCAGTTCCAAAGTAGCTTCCACATTTTCGAGCATCTACAGCAGTGCCCCACTCTACTGGTACCAGTTTACTGTATTAGTCTGTTTTCATGCTGCTGATAAAGACATACCCAAGACTAGGCAATTTACAAAAGAAAGAGGTTTAATGGACTTGCAGTTCCACGTGGCTGGAGAAGCCTCACAATCATGGTGGAAGGCAAAGGAGGAGCAAAGACACGTCTTACATGGATGGCAGCAGGCAAAGAGAGAGCTGTGCAGGGAAACTCCTGTTTTTAAAACCATCAGATCTCATGAGACTCATTTACTATCACGAGAACAGCACAGGAAAGACCTGCCCCCCATAATTCAATTATCTCCCACCAGGTCCCTCCCACAACACATGGGAATTGTAGGAGCTACATGATGAGATTTGAGTAGGGATACAGAGCCATATCAGTTTCCAAAACGACTCAGCGTGATTTGAGATGGAAATAGCCTTGAGTGCAGGAATTACTCCATGCTTTGTCTGTCACCGGATTGCAGGAGCTTCAAGAAGCCTTTCTGGTTTTTGTTTGTTTAAAATGGGAGTCTATCTTGCCCAGGCTGGACTCAAACTCCTGGGCTCACTCCCACTTCAGCCTCCCAAATAGCTGAGACTACAGGCATGAGCCACCGCACCTGGTTCAAGAGGGCTTTGAAGGGTCATCTCACTGGTCCTAACAAAACACACAGGTGTGAGGACAATTACTGGGGAAACAGTCATATGGAAGTAAGGGCAGGGCTTTCTTAATATTTAATTATTACACTCCCTGGAAGGAGTGGCTATAATTTGAAGTGGCCATATAACTATATGGCCACTATAACTAGGTTTGGCTGTTGATATGGTTTGGATGTTTTGTTCCCTCCAAATCTCATGTCAAAATATGGCCTCCAATATTGGAGGTGGGGCCTAGTGGGAGGTATCTAGGTCATGGCAGTGGATTCTTCATGAATGGCCTGGTGCCCTCCCCGCGGTAATGAGTGGTAATGAGTTCACCAAGAGCTGGTTGTTTAAAGGAGCCTGGCTCCTCTCCCTCCCTCTCTCTCTCTCTCTCTCTCTCACTTCCACTCTCTCCATGTGATGCATCTGCTACCTCTTTGCCTTCCACCGTGACTGGAAGCTTCCAGAGGCCTCACCAGAAGCAGAGGCTGGCACCACGCTTCCTGTACAGCTTGCAGGACTGTGAGCCAACTAAACCTCCTTTCTTTATAAATCACCCAGTGTCAGGTATTCCTTTACAGCAATGAAAAGAGACTAATACAGTTGTTAAGCCCAACAGAATGAAAACAGAGAATAGGATGGAGAGAAAATCTTCATCCCCTCCTCTCAGCCTCTTAGTCAGCATTCAGGGCTGTCATGTCCTGAACTGCATTCCCCCAAAATTCATATGCTGAAGCCCCAACTACCTCTCCCCTTCCATGTGACTATATCTGGAGATAGAGTCTGTAAAAGGCAGGTAAGGTTAAATGAGGTCATAAGGTTGAGGTCCTCATAGGACTGGGGTTTTATAAGAAGAGATTCTCTTTCTGTTTCTCTCTCTTTCTCTCTCTCTCCTTCTGCCATGGGAAGACACAGCAAGAAGGTGTCCTTCTGTAAGCCATGGAGAGAGCTCTCACCAGAACCCACACACATTGGCACCCTGATCTCTGATTTCTAGCCTCCAGAATATCATGAGAAAATACATTTCTTTTGTGTAAATTATATATACACTCCATTTATATAATTTGGTTATGACCGCCCAAGTTTAGCCAACTAATCTGAGGACATTGATGGAACACATTTACTACCCAATACAGAGAACCTGGAGGAAAACGATATACTCTTCAAGGCTCTGTTTCTTCCCTGGTGACCTCCATGCCACGGGACAGGAGGGCTGAACCAGGGGCCTCCCAGCGTGCCATCTTGCTCCTTCTTGTCCTTCAAAGCTTGCTTAAGTGCAGCCCAGTTCTCTATAGGGAGCCAGCCAGAGGGTGGTAAAATCCCAAGATCTGTGTTTGTTTTGATTTTGTTTACTTTTTTTTCAGCCTTTATGGAGATAACATATGCCCGTGGTAAAAATCAAAAGGTACAGAGAGCTTATAATAAAAAGCAACAGTCTTATCCTTCCTTACTTCCTTCCTTCCTTCCCTGGTTTACTTCCTGGAGATATTTTCATCTAAGGTATCCACTTCTGATTGCTCTCTTTGTGGTGGTTCTCTCTGAAACTCTAGATAATGTACAAATATTACTATTTCTTGATTTTTTTAGCTTTAACCAAAAGCCACTGGATTCCCAATGTGAAACATGAGGATTCAGCTCTCTTCCTTCTCTTCCCCCTCTGCCTCTCCTAGTTTGATGATTGTTGTCATTGTTATTTGGGTTCCATTGTACACCTTTTAACTCTAGTAGATGAATCTATTTCATGTGACATCAACTTTTGACAGTATCTCTTTCTAACGCATCTCTTTTCTCAGCAATGGTTTCCACTCCTGACAACCATTTTGATTTTTACATTGTCAAAGTTCTTCACACTTATCATCTGTCCTGAGCTTCAATCAGATCTTCTCTGTGTTATCCATAGCTTGATTCTATAAGTTGAAAAGAATAACATGTTTGTATTTGTATGTCCATGCACATATTTGTTGCTGTTGAATCAAGCAGTATACTGAAATATATACTTTGTGTCCAGTGTCCAACCTTGGATCACTCATGGATTATTTCTAGCATCAAGGACCAATAGATTCTCTTTTCTCACACTGAATCAATAGCTTACAATCATGTCACATTTAATATGTTTTGAGTTGGGTCATCATTTTCTCCTGTAATTGTTTATTTTTCCTGGAGTTTCTAATTGCCTTTTTCTTTTTTTTTTTTTTTTTGGTATTGTGTACTTTACTCATATCTCCATCATACTATAAATTCTATGGCACTCCTCTTTCCCTAGGAAACCTCCCTCTTAGAATCTACTCCTCTTGCTATAATTTCCACTGGTTGGTCTCTAGGCCTAGGGTTACAGGATCTTTTGGGTGTCAATTTTCTTCCCAGAAACTTCTGTGGCCAGTGGCACCTTTGCCCGAGTTCTTGTCCTGTGTCCAGGAAGAATGAGGTATGCAGACAAGTGAAGGGTGAGCAAGACGAAGAGGAGCTTTATTAAGTGTTACAACAGCTCCATAAGACCTGCGGTGAGTAGGTGCTCTCTTTAGGCAGGTTTTCCCATCAAGCATTCAGCTCTCAGCAGAGAGGAGGCCCTGGAAAGGGGGGCTCCCCTCTGCAGGCAGGTCACTGGGATGTCTCTGCAAGTCTCTGAAGCTCTCAACAGAGAGGGCAGCTCCTCTCTGCAGCCGGTCATTCTATCATCTGCTCAGCTCTGGCTGATCCTGGGGCTTTTATGGGCCACAGAGGGGAGGAAGTGAATGAGCAGCCATAGTTGGATTCAGAAAAGGCACTGGTTCCCACTTCAGTCAGTGGGACTGGCAGCCTGGCCCCCAGCCTTCAAGACCTCCCTGGCCTGAAGGTGGGGCCTCACCAGGGACCTGCCCACTTCTGCTGCCAATCTGTCTCCTGCTGCTGTTCATGGCGCCTGGGCTCAGCCCAACTTTGCTCTGAGATTGGAACAGGCACCGATGGCAGAAAGAAGCCAGATAGTGGGGCAGGCACTTCTAAGACTGCGAGGGCACGGGGGGCCTCCTGGGACCCCAAGAGTGCAGGGAAGGTTGAGTCTGTAGTGCAGTTTGGCTGGCTGCAGTGGCACCCAGGAGAGCAGGGCTCCTGTCTGCTCCTGGCCCCCCAAGAGCACAAGGAAGCTCTGCTCTGCAGCCACAACTTAGGTGGCTGCAACCCCACCCAGGAGCGCGGGACTCCTGCCTGCTCCGTGGAGCGTGCAGTCCCAGCCATGCCTCCTTGCTGAAGCTGGTGTGATGGCAGCACCAGGCCATCTGCAGCAGCTGCTGCCATCACTAGGGTCACCATTCACCTCAGTTTTGCCCAAGACAGCAAGGTTCCCCAGGAGACAAGACTTTGTCTTAGTTTTAGTTTTAGAACTGAAACTAAAGAGTCAGCCAAACGGGATGAGCTGGTCACTCTGTCTAGGCCTGAGATCAAACCTCAGAACTTCCCTTGACTCTCTTCTAAGTTGGATTCAGTTTTCTGGATCTTCCTCTTTCTTTGTCTATTCCCTAGTTTCTCTGGAGAACATTATCAAGCAACTTTTAAAGAAAGGATGTGTTTGTATACCATATCGTCACGTTGTACACCTTAAATATACACAATTTCTATTTGTCAATGGTACTTCAATAAAGTTAGGAAAAAAAATTTTTTCTTTTTTTTTTTCTTTTGAGATGGAGTTTTGCTCTTGTCGCCCAAGCTGGAGTGCAGTGGTGCGATCTTGGCTCACTGCAACCTCCGCCTCCCAAGTTCAAGCGATTCTCCTGTCTCAGCCTTCTGAGTAGCTGGGGTTACAGGCACATGCCACCACGCCTGGCTAATTTTGTATTTTTTGTAGAGATGGGGTTCCATCATGTTGGCCAGGCTGGCCTCGAGCTCCCAACCTCAGGTAATCCACCTGACTTGGCCTCCCAAAGCGCTGGGATTAGAGGCATGAGCCACAGCACCCGGCCGGGAAAAATGTTTAAGTGGTCATGTTGAAGATAATCTGTGTCCTTCCATGTTTGACATGTCTTTATTCTGCCATAAGGTTTTTGGTAGATAACGTAGCTAGATATACAATTCCAGGTTGAAAATAATTTTCCCTTCTAACGTGAAGCCATACTGCATCCATTCCCTTCTAGCACCCCGTGTTACTGGTAGGCAATGTGGTCCTAGTCTGCCCTCCTTTCTGTACAGAGCCTGCGTCTCTTTTTCCTAGGTTCCCCAGCTCTGTTTTCTTTAGCTTTTGCATGTTGAGATTGTGTGTTTTCCAGTCCTCCTATTGAACTTCTCATTTCAGCAAGCATATTTGCTCATCTCAAGAGCTCTTTGATGGTCTCTGGGTATTTCCTCTCCTAAGAAAACTGAGCTCTCTTATAGATGGAAAATATTCTGCAGTTCTCCCTGAATACATTCATTAGAGAGCTTAAATGCTACCTTCTGTTCTGGGAATGATTTCTGTTTCCTCTGGGCCAATGTTTTTGTTGCTTTCCTGCTTTTTCTCCTTCACACGGATGGTCTTCTTCAAATGCCTGGGGATCTTTCAGGGCTCATTCATGTGTAAGAGGGAAGGACAGGGTGGCAGGTTGGTGTTTCCTCTGCTGTGGAGTAAATCGGCCTCCCCATTCCCTCCTGTGTAGGCTGGGGTGGGGGCCTCTAGGCGGGATGGGCAGGGATTTTCAGTGGGGCATCAATATCTTCACAGGTGCACAGTCATACTTGGCCGCCTTGCAGTTCAGAGGCCGTAGCTTCCCCAGCAGTTGAACTCCTTTGGCGAGGAGCCTTCTCGGGTGTTGCTGAGTGACACACACAGAGGCTGGGAGAGGGTGAGACACTACTTGTGCAGGTGTTTCATAAACAGACCATCAGTGATGCCCCGTCCTCAGGAAACACGTTTGGCTCTGCAGAACCTCTTGCCCCTGAGCCCCGAGTCCCGGGGGCTGTGTCTGTGGTTGGTCGCTGCCTCTTCTCTCTGCAGTTCTGTCCTGAGCTGCAGCACCCTCCCGACGTGTGCAGCAGGCAACACCTTCCGTGCACTGTCTCCCAGAGATCGGTGACCCCCCACTCCTGTTTCAGTGTTGTCGGTTTATTCCTTTTAGTCTCTTATATTTGCATTTCAGGGCCAGGGTGCAAAGGGGAGCTTGGAAGATACTCATATGCACAGCCTTCAAAATGGAAGCTTTGCCGGGTGCTCACGCCTGTAATCCCAGCAATTTGGGAGGCCGAGGCAGGTGGATCATGAGGTCAAGAGATCGAGACCAGCCTGGCCAACATGGTGAAACCCCAAGTCTACAAAAAAATTTAAAAATTAGCTAGGTGTGGTGGCGTGCACCTGTAATCCCAGCTACTCGGGAGGCTGAGGCAGGAGAATCGCTTGAACCCGGGAGGCAGAGGTTGCAATGAGCTGAGATTGCGCCACTGCACTCCAGGCTGGGCAACAGAGCGAGACTCCGTCTGGAAAAAAAAGAAAAAAAGTAGGAAGCTTCATCTCAAGATTGAATTGGAGCTTGCCATGAAATAGAGGCTCCCATAGCACAAATAAAGTTGGACATTTATGGACGCTTGTAACACGTGAGGCTCTGTAGTTCACATGCTTTATCTCATTTACTTCTCATTGTTTTTATCCCCATTTTACAACTTAAAACTGAGATGTATAAAAATTAAGTAACTCGCTCCAAATCACATGGCAGGTAAAAAGTGGAGACAGAATTCTAACCCCCACCCACTCAAAGTGAAATTAGCCAAGTACCTGCCAAGCGGCTGGGGAGATGTTTCCACGGGGCAGCTTCCAGAATCCCCACCCACATTTATGTTACAGGAAGACTGCACACACCAGGCTTCCTCCAGGAGCCTCCCCCAAGACAGGCAGCCTTGGGAGCCCTCTGACCCAGCCTGGGCAGGCAAGAGGCTGCATCCCGCCCCTTCCTTTCTTCCTTGCCATTAATGGGCCTCAGCTAGAGCCTTGCCTTGAGGCCACCTCCTGCTCTGACAGCTATAGGGAGGAGGAGGGAGATGAGACTTCCTTCAAGCTAAGCCTAAGGCAGAGCTGTTCCAGGCATTCCCTCCCCCTGGGCTACAGGTAACAGCACTCCAATGAGACAGGAATGAATACAGGGTGGGTCACAGGAGGATTAAAAAATTCCAGGCAGCCGTTTTGTCAGAGGCATTGGAACCAGAGCAATTCCACCTTGAATAGGGGCCGGGTAAAAACAGGCTGAGAGCTACTGGGCTAGTCACAGGATGAAACAGGAGGTTGGTGGAAGATAAAGACCCTGCTGATAAAACAAGTCACAGTAAAGAAGCCGGCCAAAACCCAGCAAGACCAAGATGGCGACGAGAGCGACCTCTGGCCGTCCTCAACACTACACTCCCACCAGTGCCATGACAGTTTACAAACACCATGGCAACATCCGGAAGTTACCCTGTATGGTCTAAAAAGGGGAGACATGAATAATCCACCCCTTGTTTAACATATATAATCAAGAAATAACCATAAAAATGGGCGGGGCTGCTCTGTGTATAGAGTAACCATTTATTATTCCTTTACTTTCACAATAAACTTGCTTTCACTTTACAGACTTGTCCTGAATTCTTTCTTGCACGAGAACCTTCTCTTGGAGTCTATATTGGGATTGTCTGGTAAAGGACTTTTGGCCCCGTTCTCCAGCCATGTGGAAAGGGCCTAATTCCCAATAAGGAAGGCTTTCCTCACTGCCCCCGCCCCCCCCCCCAGGGGGAGAGTCCCTTGTCTCACTCTATCGTGGCCCGGCCCAAGACCAGCAACCTCCCCCACCCAGCAGTCCACTGAACCAATCACCATCCGCCCCATCAACTAACCTAGCCAATCACTACCTGCCAGATCAGCTTTCCTACCG